>PVKY010001786.1:0-29467 GCA_004027775.1 Bradypus variegatus | reverse complement strand
TACTCTGGAGAAGCTAAGAGAGGACAGAATGCCTCAAGAGCAACATTTTGAGGAAGGCACAGGAGCTGAGAGAGGAGCTGGGACACAACCTGGGGTCAGCAGATGCCAGCCACATGTCTTTCCAGCTGACAGAGGTTTTCTGGGCGCCACTGGCCTTCCTTTGGTGAAGGTACGCTTGTATTGATGCCTTAATTTGGACATTTTCATGGCCTTCAGACTGTAACTTTGTAACCAAATAAACCTCCTTTATAAAAGCCTACCCATTTCTAGTATTTTGCATAATGGCAGCATTAGCAAACTGGAACAAACTGTATCATATTAAATTAGATAATCTAGAAAAATTGGACAAATTCCTAAAAGCACACAAACTACCTACACTGACTTAAGAATAAATAGAAAATCTTAAGAGACCAATGAGTAGAGATCGAATCAAAAATTTAAAAAGCCTCCCATCAAAGAAAAGCCCAGGATCAGATGGCTTCACTGGTGAAATTTAATAAACATTCCACAAAGACTTAACACAAATACTGCTCAAACTCATCCAAAAAATTGAAGAGGAGGGAATACTCCCTAACTCATTCTAAGAGGCCAACATCCCTCAACTACCAAAGCCAGATGATGATACCACAGGAAAAGAAAGCTACAGACCAATATCCCCTATGAACATAGATGCAGAAATCCTCAATGAAACACTAGCAAACCAAATTCAGTAGCACATTAAAAGAATTATATGCCATGATCAGGTGGGATTTATTCCAGATGTGCAAGTGTGGTTCAACATAAGAAAATCAATTAAAGTAATACTCCGCATTAACAGAACAACAAAGCTACATCATCACCCCAATTGATGAAGAAAAGGCATTTGACAAAATCTAGCACCTCTTCTTGATAAAAACACTCAAAAACTAAATAAAACACTTGATGAAAACACTCAAAAACTAGTCATAGAAGGAAATTTCCTCAACAAGAAAAGAATATATGTGAAAAACCCACAGCTAACATCACACTCAATGGTGAGAGACTGAGAGCTTTTCCCCTAAGATCAGGAACCAGACAAGGATGCCCACTGTCACCAACGTTATTCAACATTGTTCTCGAAATTCCAGTCAGATCAATTAAACAGGAAAATGAAATAAAAGTATCAAAATTAGAAAGCACGAAGGAAAACTTATTCTATTTGCAGATCACATGATCCTATATGTAGAAAATCATGAAAAATCCATTAACAATTAAGCAAAGTGGCAGGGTACCAGATCAACATGCAAAAATCAGTAGTGTTTCTATACATTAAGTAATAAAGAGTCAGAAGAGGAAATTTAAAAGTCCATTTACAATAGCAATGAAAAGAATCATTTATCTAGGAATAAATTTCAGCCAAGGGTATAAAAGACGTGTGCATGGGAAACTACAAAACATTGCTAAAAGGAATCAAAGATGTAAACAAATGGACAGAATTATATAATCATGGATTGGACGACTATAATTGTTTAGATGTCAACTCTACCCAAAGTGATTTACAGATTCAACACAATCCCAATCAAAATTCCAATAGCTGTCTTTGTAGAAATGGAAAGCCAATCATCATAATTTCTGGAAGGGTAAGGGACTTGTTCCAGTTTGCTAATGCTGCCATTATGCAAATATCAGAAATGGATTGGCTTTTATAGAGGGGGGTTATTTGGTTATGAATACATAGTTGAAGGCCATGAATATGTCCAATTTAAGGCATCAACATGAGGATACCTTCACTGAAGAAAGGCCGATGGCATCTGGAAAACCTCTGTCAGCTGGGAAAGCACGTGGCTGGCATCTGCTGATTTCTTTGCTCTGGGGTTTTAATTTCAAAATGGCATTCTCCAAAATGTCTCTGGGTTTCTCTTAGCTTGGCATCTCCAAACATCCTCTGTCTGCATTTCCAAGAATCTTTAAGTGTCAGCAAGCATCTCTTGGGGCATTTTTCCTCTCTTAGCATCTCTGAAGCAAACTCGGGGCTAGTATCTCAAAGCATCAGCAAGCAACTCTGTCAGCTTCCAAGCACCTATGTCTCGGTCTGCTGGCTTAGCATATCCCAGGGAATTTTCCTCTCTCTGCTCTTTGGGAGAGCTCCTTTTAAAGGACTCCAGTAAACTAATCAAGACTACCCTGAATGGACAGGGTCAAATCCCCAAAGAAACATTCAATCAAAAGATCACACCCTAATAAAAAATATTAATTAATCTGCCCCCACAAGTTTGCAGTAAAGAATATGGCTGTTTCTGGGGGACATAATATATACAAACCTTCACAGGGCTCGAAATAGCCAAAACTGTCTTTGAAAAAGAGCAAAGTTGGAGGAACCATAGTTTCTGATTTTAAAACTTATTCCAAAGTTACAGTAATCAAAATAGCACAGTACTGGCACAAGGACAGACACATAGACCAACAGAATCAAATTGAGCACTCAGAAATAAACCTCTCATCCACCACCAACTGATTTTTGACAAGGGGGCCAAGTCCACTCAACTGGGAAAGAACAGTCTCTTCAACAAATGGTGCTGGTAAAGCTGGATATCCATATGCAAAAGAATGAAGATGAACCCCTATCACATACTATATACCAAAAATTGACTCAAATTGGGTCAAGACCTATATCTAAGAACCAAAATCATAAAGCTCTGAGGAGAAAATATAGGGAAGCCCATCTTCAAGACTACGTTAGGTTTCTTCAACTTTGAACCAAAAGCACCAGCAACAAAAGAAGTAGATAAATGGATAAATGAGACTTCATCAAAATTTAAAAATTTTATGCATAAAAGGATTTAATTATTATTAGAGTAAAAAAACAGCCTATGGAATGGGAGAAGATATTTCAAAACCTCATATCTGATAAAGGTTTAGTATCCAGAGCATATGAAGAAACCCCAAAACTCAAAGACAACCTAATTTAAAAATGGACAAAAGACATGAACAGTTGTTTCTCCAAAGAAGATACACAAATGGCCAATAAGCACAAGAAAAGATGGTCAACATCATTAACCATTAGGGAAGTGCAAATCAAAACCACAATAAGATACAATTTTACACCCATTAGAATGGCCACTGTTGAAAAATAAACAAAAAATAACAAGTGCTGGAGAGGATGTGAAGAAATAGGCACACTCATTCATTGGTGGGGAAGTAAAATGGTACAGTCACTGCAGAGGACAGTTTGGTGGTTTCTCAGGAAGCTCAGTGTAAAACTGTCCTATTACCTGGCAATCCTACTTCTAGGTATACACCCAAAAGAATTGAAAACAGGGACTCAAACAGATATTTGCTCACCAATGTTTACAGTTATGGCATTATTCATAGTTGCCAAAAGATAGAAGTACTCAAGTAACCAACAGATGAATGGATAAACCAAATGTGGTATATGCACACAATGGAATATTATTCAGCCTTAAAAAGGGATGGAGCCCTGATACCTGCAACAACATGGATGAACCCTGAGGACAATGTTGCGTGAAATAAGCAAGACACAAAAGGACAATTATTGTATGTTCTCACTGATTGGAAATAATTCATATCAGCCAATCCATAGAGCAAGAAACTAGAATACAGGTTTCCAGGGGACCAGGGACGGCAGCCAATGGGGAATTAATGCTGAAATAGTAGAGTTTCCATTTGTGGTGACGGAAAAGTTTTGGTAAAGGACAGTGGTGGTGATGGTGGCATAGCATTGTGAGTGCGGTCAACACCACAGAACTGTGTACTTGAATGTGGTCAAAAACACATAAATGTTAGGTTGTCTGCATGTCACCAGAACAAACCTTTAAACAGCCATAGAACCATACAACACAAACAGTAAACCCCAATGTACAGTGTGGACTGTAGATAATAGTGCAATTACAACATTGTTTCATCAGTTGTAACACAGGCGCCACACCACTGCGAAGTGTTGATAACAGGGAAAACGCTGTGTGGGAGGGGGTGGTAGATGGGAATTCTGTAGTTTCTGCATGATTTTTCTGTAAACCTACAACTTCCCGAATAAAAGGAAATGTACCAGATCTTCAGGGAGGACTTGCACAGTGAGGGCACGCAGGCCAGCCAGACCCTGGGATTCTCCTCTGCACTCAAGTTCTTAAATGAATGTTTTATCCAATTTAAAGAAGACAAAAGTCCATTTTATTCCAAATGTTTTTTTCTTATTTTTGGTTTTAAAATTTACAAGTCTGCTTTACAAAGCAACATGATCCTGTTTTGAAGGATTAGAAATGAAAACATTGTTTTTGTGATTTAAACAGGGAATTTTATCTGCAATAATGTAATTCCCTGTCAGAACTTTGTTTACCAACAGTTGTTGCCAGACCCAAGTCATTGAATAGAATATTCATGAGGCAGAACGGAGCTGAGTTAAGAGCTCTGGCCAAGGAAATATATTGCTCTTCAAATTCACTGACAATAAATTGTCACCCTTCTCATCCTGTGCCCTCCCCCGCCAAACACTATCAGTTTAAACACTAGTGTCACAAAACATGCCTAGGAAGAGAGGACAGACATCTATAGGGGAATGGTGTTGAGTGGAGCAAGATTGATGAGGGATTTGTGGCTGGACAAGCTGTCCCAGACGAACAGCCTGACCTCAGCCCGCACTCACGGTGAGAGGGGGAGGGCAGGGTGTGGGCGGGCACAGCCCTGGGCCGTTTCTCTCCTGCCACCTCCCACGTCAGCAGTCTCCATCGCCTGCCCTGGCGTGGTCCTCAACATCCAGGTCGTTTAGAAGTATTTATAAAGAGAACTAGTTTAAGGAGTTGCATGCAGTCGTGGGGGCCGGCGGTCTGAGTTCCACAGAGCAGGCCAGGGGCTGGAAATTCCAGTGAGAGATGATGTTGAAGTCTTGCCTCTGAGCTCCAGAGGGGAGGCCGGCAGCTGGAAACAGGAGTGCAGGGAGTGGTCTTGAGGCAGAATTCTGCTGCTCCCCACAGCGCTCAGCTTTTGCTTTTAAGTCCTCCATCTGACTGCATGAGGCCCAGCCCCATTACCCAGGGCAATTTCCTTTATTTAAAAACAGCTGAGAATAGCCACCGTGGAAGACAGTTTGGCAGTTCCTCAGGAAGCTAAGTATAGAGTTGCCATATGATCTGGCAATCCTGCTACTTGGAATATACCCCAAAGAACTGAAAGCGGGGATGTGAAGAGATGCTTGCACACCGATGTCCACAGAGTCATTAATCACAATTGCCAAAAGACGGAAGCTACCTAAGTGTCCACCAACCGATGAATGGATAAACAAAATGTGGTCTATCCATGCAATGGAATACTATTCAGCAGTAAGAAGGAAAGAAGTCCTGAAGTGTGTGACAACATGGGTGACTCTTGAGGACATTATTTTAAGTGAAATGTCAGACATAAAAAGGACAAATATTGTATTATCTCAGTAATATAAAGCAATTGTATTATGTAAACTCATAGACACAGGATCTAGAATATATTACCAGGCGATAGGAGATAGAATGAAGCTAGAGAGTGGGGAGCAGTTGCTTAAGATGTGCAGAAGTTTTCACTAGGATGAATTTAAATGAGTGGAAAGGACAGAGGTGACAGTAGCACATTATTGTGGGTATAATGACAGTGCTGAATTGTGCGTGAATGTGGTTGACAGGGGAAGTTCAGAGTCACATATGTCACCAAACATGGGAGTGACTAACACAGTGAATCTTTGGCGGACAACGTCTGTGATCATTTGTACAAATATAAAAAATTTCCTCTATGAACTAGAATAAATGTATGACACTATTAAGAGGAGTTAATGGAGGGGTATATGAGAAAAATGTATTGGCTCATGGTTTTGGAGGCAAGAACTCCAAACTCAAGCTGTCGGTCACGCCGAGCTTTCCCCCGGGTGGGCCTTCCCGAGATGGGGTCCTCCGTCATCCGGCTTCTTCCCGCGGCTTTCTCTGACCGCGTCTGAGTTTCCTTTCTTCATACGGCTGCTAGTCACACAGGTTAAGCTATGCACTCAATCAACTCGGGCACATCTTGGCTAATAACATCTTCAAAAATCACATTTACTAATAAAATGATGTCCTCAGCAACACACTTTAAGACTTGAGCATGTCTTTTTTTTTTTGGGGGGGGGGTCATGTCAAACCCCAAGAGGCAGAAGCAACTCAAAGAATCTTCTCACCTGAGTTAAAGTGAATTCTCCCTCCCTTCAAGCATTGCCCAGAGCTGCAGCAGAAAGCTCACAAAATGGTACCCGCGTCTGCAGCTTCCAACCCCCAAACCAGAGAGGCCCCCACAGACAATCCATCCCACTCATGATTTCTGTGAGTCAGGACCTCACACGCCGCCAAGTCAAATGTCTCCAGCAGGAAGCTAAGTAAAAAATGGTATGATAAAGAGTGATTTCAACTTCTGTTTTCAACATGATGACAGGTTATATAACGTGAATAACCTTTATGACTAAGATAAAATGTTTTCTTAGGTATCATTTTAAATTTGCTGCTGAGCTAGAACAAAAAGAAGAAAATCCAAAGATCTGAAAAGTTAGGTGAAACAGACCTTAACCCTGGGAAGTGAGCAGACAAGGCTGGCCGGTGCTGTGAGGAGACCACCCAAGCCAGGGGAGGCTAGAGCTTCTGCGCGGTTGGCTGCTTCGCACACTGGGACAGGGTGAGAAGCCCAGGGTCCATCAAAGACGGTGAATCTAATAGGCGACCCCTACAGAAAGCTTGGGCCCCCTTGATAAAAAAGCATTTGGCAAGGCAATTTGGCTGTTTTGATTTTGACACTGGACAAAAGAAAAGAACAATCTACCCTGAGAATTTGAGGCTTCGTGCTGGCCCTCAGTTGAGTCTGGCCCAAATTTTGCTATTATGTAGTCCAAAAATTTCAAAAACCTTAAGTTAGGAATTCGGCTTAAAGTGGTTTGGGGTTGAATCTGTCACCCATAAGAGAATGTCATAAATAAATGTAAATCTTCTCCAGAGAGGCAACCTCAATACTGACCGAAGATTTGACACAGATATGTTTCAAGAAAATATTTCCTACAAAATCCAAAAATTCATGAGAATAGGGTGCTGTGAGGGATAAACCAGAAAAAAGACTAAAACTAAACTCCAGACAATAGAATTATGTGGGGATTGGTTTGTGACCCCAACAAGACACATGCAAGTCCTAAGCCCTGGTCCTGTGGGTGAGAGCTCGTTTGTAAGGGGGATCGTCACCAACTGCTCAGGTGAGGGTAAACTGAAGCAGACCTGCCCTAAGGCAGCGCACCCGGAGTCCCTGAAGCAGAGAAATCAGGTCAGGTAGGAGCGAGGGGAGACGGGGTCCCAGATCACCACGTGGCAGAGGCAGAGATGGACGGCAAGCCACCAGCAGAACACTGCGGACTCAGAGGAGGCACGGCCTGCAGGACTCGGTGTGGACTTCCCACCTCCAAAGCTGCCACCCAGTAAGTTCCCATTGTGTAGGCCACCCAGCCTGCGGTATTTGTCACAGCAGCAGGGGAAAATAAGGCAGCTTGGCACTGAGAAATGGGAGCTGCTGTGACAGATTCCTAAACTGTGGAAGTCGCCTTGGGGTTGGTCACAGGTGGAGAAGGGAAGAATTTTGTGGCATGTGATAGTAGAAGCCTAGATTGCCTTGAAGATGCTGTTAGAAAGCTGGACATTATGGGCATTTTCTGGTCAGGGAGGGGCTCAGAAATACTTGAGGAGAACTGTAGGGAAAGTTTCTACCATCCTAGAGATGTGTCTTCATGAACAAGATGGCAGAAATATCAGTGAGTCCAGTGGGGCCTTAGAGGGAAGCGATGAATGTGTTATTGGAAACAGGAGGAAAGATGGTCCTTGTTATAAAGAAGCAGAGAAGCAGCAGTTGATGGCTTGGGAACTTCTCAGCCTACCCAGCTCACGTGCTCTGGAACTAGGGCCAGAAGTGGCTGTGGGGGCCTCCCTGAGCTCCTGGGAGGTGAGTCCGTGGGGAAAGGGCCCCACACAGACTGTGGTTGAACGGCCTGTTGCCAAGGAGATTGGGTTATGACTCGTGGACCCAGTCAACCAGCTCGGAGGAAGTCAGGAATGGAAACGCAGTTATCCAGGAAGGGCCTTGAAACATCCTTTCATCTGATGGCCTCACCCCCTTGAACTGCACAGAAAACTTCAGAAACAAGCATGAAACACAGGCATTTTCAGACTAAAGTTAAGTGACTTTACTGCCAAAAAATCCCTGTTAAAGATAATTCTAAAGTAGGTATGTACTTCAAGCAGAAGGAAAGTAATCCCATGTGTAAGGTCCGATATGCAAAAGAAACACTGTGTAAAGATACTGATAAATGTGTGAAAAACTAAGCAACCATTGAATTATAAAATGATGAAATTAATATCTAAGTTATGGTAAAATATAGGCTAAAATTAAGATACTCCCTATAAATAGCATATATGTTGGGAAGGTGGTTATTAGGATTAAAGATTTCTAGGTTCTTGTAATAGTTAGAATAAAGATGGTAAATGATTAAATGAGGCCTTTTTAAGTATGCATATTAAAATGGCTTGTGTAACCATTAAAAGGATAAATAGTTTATATTTTCCAAAGAAATAGAGCACAAAATAGAATAAAAGAACTTTTATCAATACAAACTAAAATAAGAAAAGAGAAAGGAAAAATTTAAAGTAGGACAAATGGAAAGGATACCAAAGGGTTAGAAATAAATTCAAATATGTCAGTAGGTAAAATAAATATAAATAAAGTTTCTATATAAAGAACAAAGATTATCTGGCTACATTAAAAAAAACATTAAAAGAATAACAATTAAAATATAAGATATTAGAAAGATAAGGAAAAAAGTATATAAAAAATATACAGACTAGACAAGTACTTATCAAAAAAAAGCAGACAAGACATTAATTCCAGCCAAAATGGACTTTATGAAAAAGAGAGCAGTACTAGGAAAAACAGAGGGTTCCTTCATAATAATAAAATGTCCAACAAAACAGGAAAATACTGCTACTCTGTGCACTCAATAACAAAGCCTGAAAAAGAGTAAAAATCAACATAAATGCAAAGAAAAACTAACACATTCATTATCATAATAGGCCATTTTAATGTAACTCTCAATAATTCATAGATGCAAGTAAAAAATAGTAAAATTATCATTTATTTTATCACATTTAAAAAGCTGGATCTAATGGGCATTGGACATACATCTAACACTCCAATTATCTAACACTCATGTTGCAGAACACAAGGCTTCATGGAACAGATTTGAAAATTATCCACATGAGAAACCATAAAGTTGGCATCAATATATGTCAAAGGATTGTTACCATTTAATTACATTAAAATCAATAATAAAACAATAATTAGAAAAATCCAAAACATTGGGAAATTTTTAAAGAAACCACCCAAAGTGTACGAGTCAAAGAAGAAATTATCAGGAAATAACTAGATCTGATTGATAAAGAACTTTTATATCAAATTTGTAAGACACAATCAAAATAATACTTAGAGGAAAATGTATAAGCTGATATGCTCACATTAAAAAGAAAGCTTAAACTAATGAGTTAAACATTGTGGTAGATGGAGTTATGTACCCCAATTTAAACAGGTTCTTAATCTTAGTCCACTTCCCCGTGCACGTGAACCCATTGTAAACAGCAGCTCTTGAAGTTGTTATTCTAAATTAAGGTGTCACCAACTGAATGAGGTTGGGTCTGAATCCAGAATACTGGAGGTTCGTTTACAAAGAAAGAGAAACTGGAAGCCCACGTCAGAGAACGCCACAGGGACGAGCCAGAAATCAGAAGTCAGAGGACCCGGAAGAGGAGGGAGAGGACGGAGAGGACATCGCCGTTTGATGCAAGGCAGGGACCCAAGCCAAGGAACCCTGCGATTGCCGGCAGGCAGCACCAAATGTTACAGACTTGGGGGACGAAGCATTGCCTAACCAATGCCTCAATTTTGGACTTTTCCTAGCCTCAAACTTTTAAGCCAATAAATTTCCATTATTTAGAACTGTTGGGTGGTGTTTGCCATAGCAGGCTGGAAAATTAAGACAAACATCCGTCTTCACAACAGGGAAAAGGAAGCAATAGCCCCGAAGGGAGGCTGAGAAGTAAGAGCAGAAGTAGATGGTGCGGAAACAGATAGAGACGCACAGCAGAGGCTCACATTTGGCTCAAATACAAAAGATGACAGTATGTAGAAAACCAAAATTTAGAATAAAGGAATTTAGCAAGCTTGCTCCACTTTTTAAAAAGTCAATATATAAAAATTATTTGTATTTCTACATACATTAGGGATCAGATTAAGAAATTAAATAAAACATAAAGTATCTAATGATCAAAATTATAAAGATAACTCTGTAATAAATTGTGCAATATTTTATGGAGAAAATTACAAAACTATTGAAAAACATTTAAGAAGACATAAATAAATGGATAGATATGCCATGTTCTTGAATGGAGAGATTCCATACGATCAAGTTGTCAATTCTCCCTTAATGAACCTGTATTTCCAATAAAATTTCAAACAGAATCCTTTTAGGGATTTTCATGGAACTTGACAAGCTCATTCTGTTAATTTATGCAGAAGAGCCAAAGGCTAGCACAAGACATTCCTTATCATTCATTATGGAATTGGGTTATTCTTTGTTCTGCTGTCTCATATTTGCTGTTGAAGCTTCTTTGTTTTCAGGTGAGCTTTGCTGCACTCTTCCCTATTTATTTCTTGTAACAGTTGCATATGGATGCTGGGTTATTCCTCTGTTCTTCGGGTTGAATTTTCCCAGCCCACAGTGGGTGCCGGCCTCTAGGATGGCTCCTCTGACTTACCTTTGCTGGCTGCACCTTTGTGACATCCCCTCTCCTTAACTGTGGGAGGAACCTGGGATGTATTTCTAGCCAGTAGAATAGGGCAGAGGAAAAAAGGATTTTGTAGACATAGTCAAAGACCCCAATTGTTTGACTTTCAATGAAGCAACAAGGAGAACATCTCGGGTGGGCCTGACCTGATCAGGTGGGGCCCTTTAACAGAGGGTCGAGGGGTTAGAGACTGGAACCAGAAGATTTCCTCTCTGGTGCTTGCTTTGAGGAAGTAAGCGCCCCTGAATCCCATGGCCATAAGGAAGGAAATTCTGCCAACAACCTTAGTAGCTTGGAAGCGTATGTTTCCCTTGTCATGTTTCTTGGTGAAAATACAGCCTAACTGGTACTTTGATTTCACCGTTTTTGACCCAGGTGAGCCCTGCCTGAACTTCTGACCTTCCGAAGGTGGTGCTTTAAGCCAGTAAGTTTGTGGTAGCTTGTTACGCAGCACTGAAAACGAATATGACCACTGATTAGGAGGGTATTTCCCAAAGGCAGTGTGGCCGGGATGGATTTAGAGTGCTTGTTTTTCCAGCCTGGGGGTGGTGGGGGGGTCTCCTGTGGAAGCAATGTGCTCTGTTTCTTTTATAGCCATATCACCCCTTAGAACTTAACTGGCCCGGAGCAGATCCCAGTCTCTTCACTGCCTGCTGTTTCTAAGAGCTGCAGACCTGCCTCCAACACGCACCCCTGGCTTACTCTAAATGCAGCGTTTTCTGAGGAATGACGCAGGGGCAGCATCCTGCTCCGCGGGGCCTGCTTCGGTGGTCTCCAGCGGACCCCATCCTTCTGAGAGCATGGGTTGACCCGAGGCTGCCCCAGTGCACCCACTCTCCTGCTGCACGGGTTGGACACTGCGCCAAGGCTCCTGGTGCCGGTTCTTTGGGCCGCTCCGGCTCGTACTGTGGGGCTGGCAGGGCTCCCGTCTTCCAGATTCACAGAGATGTCTGTGCCTGTGTCTTGTGCTCGTTGCTGCTCTACGCTGTTCCCATGAGAAGTGGGAAGACCAAGAAGCTGTGACACCCATGTTCCTGCCCAGGCGTGGCCTGCCCCCCTCCTGGGCCTCGGCAGCTGACCTGAGCCCAGCAGCGCCTCTCCGATAAACACTGGTGCCCTGGATTGACTCACGCCCCACAAAGACATGCTCATGGCTAACCCTGGCCCAAGGGTGCTGGTCCATTTGTAAATCAGATCTTTGAAGATGCGAATGGTTAAGATGAACCAAACTGGGTTGGGGGGGTCTTGCCCAGTAGAGCTGGGGTCCTCCAAGCAGGGGGATTTGGGCTCAGTCAGTGGGAGACAGACGGGCAGACGGCCACGTGCCGGAGACAGCGACCAAGTCCAGGCTTCCAGCAAGCCGCCACCCAAACCACAGCCTTCCGAGGGGCAGGAGCCTGCCCACACCCTGATTTTGGATTTCCAGCCTCCAAAACTGCGAGGCAATAAATTCCTGCTGTTTAAGCCAACCGGGCTGTGGGATTTTTCTCAGCATCCCTGAACTAAGGCAAGTGGTTAAGTTGGTACTCTCCAATTGGTCATTAACGAATGAAAATTAGTGAACTACAGTATATTTCAAAGTCAGCAGTCAGGAATTAATCTTGATCTAAACACTTAGAATGCTTTACGTGTGACTCTAGGAATTTATTCTGCCTCCTTTCCAGACTGAATCTTTATTCTGTGCTCCTTCCCGACAGCAAGCTTAGGAAATTCACAAAAGGAGTAAGGGGGTGGGTTGTCAGTTGCCTAAAGCAGGGTGGGGACTGGGAGGGGGTGGGGGTGGCATGTGCCCTGCCTTCCTCCAGCCCCGTGCCCATGGTGGACTTGCCACTTGGTCATGGCCTGCTCCACTGCGGGCCCAGCTGCAGCCTCGGAAAGCCGGAAAGCCACTGCCAAGCACTCGGAGCTGGCATCTGACCAAAGCCACTTGACTTTCCCCACTCAAAGGCTGCTGCCCTCATCCTGCTGGCAAGCGGTCAGTCTTTGCTACTTCGTTCTACAGATGTTAAGGAGAGAAATATATTTTAATTTTTCCTGGAAATAGTCCTTTACTCCTGGATTCTGGCAAAGGGAAAAAATCATGTCGAGTCATAACAACACTGGCCTAGAAGCTCAGTCCCTTTGGCACACGCAGGTGACCTCTTAGGCACCACACTCTGCATGTGTTTGCAAACCACTGTGCAGGAGTGGGGCGCGCTGCCACGCGGCAGGGGCAGCTCATGCTTGGAGCCCTCTGCAGCTGTCAAAGCCCCTTCCCAGCCACTTTTGCCCCAGATTCTAAAATGGCTGTTTATTGAGCGATGCTGTGTGATGGGCCCTGTGCTGGGGACATAAAGAACCCTGGAGCAGGCTGGGTGCATGAACCCCCAAGTCCAAGTTTAACACAACCCACAAATTAGGTTGAACCCGGGAAAACTGGAAATATCTGACTATCTTTGATTTATAAAAACCAGCAATTTCATATGGCTCAGCTTAATAAAACCAAGTTACTTTGCAGCACTATCAGTGTGGATTAAAAAAAAACAAACAGGTCAACATCGAAAAATCATTGAAAATATATGGGAGAACTACATTTTTTATCCAAAGCAAAATCTATAAAAATCCTTTCCTTTCTCCCTCTCAAAACACATACACGTACACGCATCTGTGTATACACATATGCCTACACTGGCAGTGCACACACGTGTCTGCATTTCTGTATCACGTTGATCCCGAAGTGCCCATCTGTTCCTCCAATCAGGCCAGGCTCAGCCTCTCGTGTCCCCTCTCCTCCCGTCTTCTCTTCCGGATTCAGTTTTGTTTTCCCATAAATAGTTCCCTGACCTTTCAGATATAAACAATTCAATAAAGGCACAGACTAGCAGAGAAGAATCCTCTGTAACAGAGAAAATTAACTAATTCCCAGTAACCTTTTTCTGTTGCCATAGCATTTTATGTGTGCATGAATCTATTTCCAGAAATCCACCCAGCTTTCAACTACATTTTATCTGCTTATATTTGTGTGTTCTATAATTATATCCACTTTGTTAAATGAAAAATTATAAAAGCTTAAACTTTTGCATATTTTAACAAATATTTGTAATTTTTAACAAGTGCTGCTTGCTGTGACTTAGAACATATTATAACAGTGTGCCAAGATTCCCAGATCTCAGACTGTGCCTGTGGAGCTACCCCAACCGACAGGTTAGAAAAGTCCCTTCGACCCCCTCAGGGGAATTGACGACCTCAGGTAAAATTTGTTTTTCCCTCGTTTCCTTGTGGAAAACCAGAAGGTTCAAATTTGCTTCTGATGCACAGAGTTCTTGCCAGTGTACCTTGACCCTGACGTGGTAGACTTTCTGATCTCAGAAGACGAAGAGCTCTTATGAGCCCTGAGCCGGCTTCGGCACTGCTTTAAGGTTAAGCGAGGAGCATTTAGGAGGCAGGAGTTATGCAGAGCTTTGGTAAATGAAGTAACAAGAGGAGGAGGAGAAGCAGTAAGTATAAGGTAAGGCTGCTCAGGAAACGGGAGTGATCCCATCGGGTCAGCCAAGCGGCCTTTGGCCTCAGGCCCCTGGTGCTTCCCGGGAAAGGCCGAGAGTCAGATCACATGCAGGTGCCGACTTCGTCACTCAAGCAGCAAACTCCGACCCCGGAATGACGGCCGCCCATCTGCTGAAGAGAGCTGGCCTCGCCTTAAAACTCCATGCGACCGCCTCGTCAGGGGGCATACACTTGGAGGATCTGAGAGCAGGGACATGAATGGACATTTGCACACTGGTGTTTATGGAGGCAGGATTCATGATCTGCAGTGGGTGGAGGGGGCCTTAGGGTGCACTGACTGAGGAACAGGATGGCGAATGTGGTGTGCGCATACGATGGAATACTGAGCAACTACGAGAGGGAATGAAGCTGTGAGACACGCAAGGAGGTGAATGGAGCCTGTAGACAGCGCGTTGAGTGAAGTACGTCAGAAACCAAGGCAAACACTGTAATGTCTCACCAGTATGGACTAACTACAACGTGTAAACTCAGAATTGAACCTTAGAGCACAGCACATCAGGGGAATGATTATTGTTTAACAGTCCTTAGAACGTAATCTCTTACAACAGTCACGTCTATTCCTGAACTGTAATGGCCGTCTCCAGATTCCGAGATGTGGATGCCTTTGGGTGGAACCTGATCCATCCCTGGGACTTTGGGTATCTGTGGACACCTGAAACTCAGAGCTAGAGCTCGGCAGATATGAACGTCAGTATTAGCACATACAGCAACTGTTAAAAAAGCTGGAAAAGAGTCCAGACTTCAACTAGAGACATGAATGAAGCAGATGTGATTAGGACTAGGGTAAATCAGGCCAAAGGGTAAAGGACAGTACTGGCTGCATTTTGAAACTTCAAATTCCATGTAAGATCAAGGGAAGGGATGTTTAGTTGGTTCAAGATCTATATTTCCTAAACAATTTAACTCACACAGTTTGTTCAAATACCATAATTACATGGAACTTTTCATAGGAAGTGAGACCTGGTAGGTTTGTACAGATTAGTGTGAAATAGAGACACATCCCAAAGTAATTTGGACAAAGAATAAAAATATATATTCAGGGCCCCCCTGAGGTTCTGGGGGGAAATGCAGAGGTGTCAGGCTTCCTCACCTGGATTGTCGCTGATGTTCTCACAAACATTGAGGACTGGCGGTTTGATGTGCCGAGCCCTCTGTCACCAGACTTGTCCTTATGAAGCTCATCACTGCAAAGGAGAGGCTAAACCTGCTTATAATGGTACCTAAGAGTCTCCCCCTGAGTGGCTCTTTGTCACTCAGATGTGGCCTCTCTCTCTCTCTAGCTAAGCCAACTCGGCGGGTGAACTCACTGCCCTCCCCACTATGTGGGATCTGACTCCCAGGGGTGTAAATCTCCCTGGCAACACGGGATATGACTCCTGGGGATAAAGCTGGACCTGACATCGTGGGATTGATAACATCTTCTTGACCAAAAAAGGGATGTGAAATGAAATGAAATAAAGTTTCAGTAGCTGAAAGATTCCAAATGGAGCTGAGAGGTCACTCTGGTGGGCATTCTTATACACTACATAGATAAACTGTTTTAGGTTTTAATGCATTGTAATAGCTAGAAGTAAATACCTGAAACTATCAAACTCCAACACAGTATCCTTGACTCTTGAAGATGATTGTATAACAACGTAGCTTACAAGGGGTGACAGTGTGATTGTGAAAGTCTTGTGGATCATACTCCCTTTATCTAGTGTATGGATGAATGAGTAGAAAAATGGGGACAAAAAACTAAATGAAAAGTAGGGTGGGAGGGGGGTGATTTGGGTGTTCTTCCTTACTTTTATTTCAACTTTTTCTGTTACAAGGGAAATGTTGAAAAAATAGATTGTGATGATGAATGCACAACTATATGATGGTACTGTGACAACTGATTGTACATTTCGGATGATTGTATGGTATGTGAATATATCTCAGTAGAATTGACTTTAAAAAACTATGTGACCATGTTCAATACCTGCTCTTGTTTCTCATTTCCATTCCCTTTTTGAACATATTTGCAGTCTTTAAAATACATTTTTCTTGAGACTTTTTGTTTGAGATTATGTTTGATCATAGCAATCATCTAAGAAAGTCTGGTGGTGCAGATTTGCAAATATCATACACAGTCTCATTAAAGAACAAGACGGAGACCATCAATTCATGGCAAGCCAGCTAATGCCTGGGTTTTATTCCACCTCCAGCGGTATAAAAAAATAGAAAATAAAGTATAGCAATTTTAACACATTATCTATGACTATTTCACTGCAAAAAGCTGTATCTGAATATGTAAGCATCATATCTTCACAAGGGCATTTGATTCCAACTTTCAATTTGGAAATTGTGTGTTTTGGTTGAAAACTCTCAGTCCCCCTCCAGGCAGGGTTTCCCCGGGCAGCTGGCTGAAGCTTACGCATGCCCAACTGCACGGCTGCAGAAAGTAGAAAGAAGGCGACAGGGAAAAGGGTCTTAGGGCTGGCAGCTTTCTCCCCTTCTGCTTTCCTGGCATTGTGATTCTAAATGCCATCGAAGAGAAATAATTGCTGAGGCTATGTTATAGATTTCACTGAAATGAAAGATGAAAGTTGACGAAGTCCCCAGTCAGTGATACCCTAGGCATTGCAGCGCAGTCTAAAGTGGGCTCTTTCCTAACGGGATCAGCCTCATGCAGAAGCAAAGTCCGGCTGGTGCCGGCCCAGTGCCTGCCCCTGCCCCCACCCCCCGCCCCAAACACGTTCACGCACGCACACACGCTTGCAAACCTCCATGAGGGAGGGATATTGTCTCCACTTTAATAATTCAGGGCCAGGGAGGTAGTTGGGTAAAAGGAGGTCATCAGTGACATTTTGTAGAGTAAATAAATTAATCAATCCAATCTGCCCCACTGTGAATTAGTGTATCATCCCCAACCACCAGCGCTCTGTCTGGGAGCTGGTCATGTCAGGACGAAGAGAGAGGAAGTAGAGAGAGGAAGTTTCCAGAACCTAGGGCAGTATCCACAAAGCAAGAAGGGCAGAGGGTGTGGATAAAAGGTAAAGCCGGGACCCATCAACAATGTTCAAGAGTGAAAGGATTCTCAGACCAAAAAGTTTAAGAATCACTGAAGTAGCCTGACATCAGTTCAGGTCAGGTTCAGCTACCAAGTACCAAGCAAGTTCTGAGAAATCTTTTGATTTTCAGAGTGTTTGAATGTCACAATGAGAGATAAGGGACTCATGTTTTTGTTTTTTTTTAAGCAACTTGATGGTGGGGAACTGTGTGATGTTTACCCCAGAGCAAAGTCCCAAACATTGACATCTTGGGTTTAAAAGGCTTTCGTAGGCTGAAAATGTAAATGCCTGCATTATCCAAACAGATAAACAAAGCAGGTAAAGACCATGATGCCTGGTCCATGTGACATTACACAGGGTAGAGGTTCCAATTTTACTAAAGTTTCTATTTCCAGAGAAACTGAAAATCAAGATCTTTATGAAAAATATCCTGATTGCATTTAATGGAGGAATTATAAATAAGAAAGATATAACATATAAAGAAAACAAATAACCAATGACAGATGTAAATCCTACCTTATCAGTAATTAAAATAAATGCAAATGGCTTAAAAACTCCATCCAAAAGGCAAAGATTGGCAGAATGGATTAAAAACAACATTATCCAACTATATGCTGTTTACAAAAGACAAATTTTAGATTCAAAAACACAAGTAGGTTGGAAGTAAAAAGATGGAAAAAATATACCATACAAACAGTAAAAAAAAGAGAGTTGTAGCTATACGACTCTACCATCTGACAAAATAGACTTTAATACACACACACAAAAAAAGTTTCATACACAAAGAAGAATATTTTTTAAGTAAAAAAGGGACAACCCATCTGTGCCAGTTTGGATATATTATGTCCCCAGAAAAGCCATATTCTTTAATGTGATCTTGTGGGGGCAGATGCATTAGTGTTGATTAGGTCCGACTCTTTTGATTGAATGTTTCCATGGAGTTGTGACTCAATCAACTGTGGGTGAAATATTTGATTGGATTATTTCCATGGAGGTGTGGATCCCACCCACTAAGGGTAGGTCTTGGTTTAACCACTGGAGTCCTATAAAGGAGCTCACAAACAGAAGGAGCTCAGAGAAGCTAAGTGGGACATTTTGGAGAGAAACTAAGAGCTGACACTGATACTGACACTTGGAAATGCTTGGAGATGTTTGGAGATGCTAGCCCAGAGTTTGCTCTGCAGTAGCTAAGAGAGGATACCAGCACTTAGATGCACAGGAGCTGAAGAATCTAAGAAAGATCCAGAGACATGTTGGAGAAAGCCACTTTGGAAACCAGAATCCCATAGCAAAGAATCAGCGATGCCAACCATGTGTCTTCCCAGCTAACAGAAGTTTTCCAGATGCCATCAGCCATTCTTCAGCAAAGGTCTCCAATTGTTGATGCCTTAGTTTGGACACTTTTACTGCCTTAGGGCTATAACTTTGTAACCAAATAAACCCCCTCTATAATAGCCAATCCATTTCTGATATTTTTCATAACAGCAGCCATTATTAAAACAGAACACTATCAAAAAAGATATATCAATTATAAACATATATGCACCTAATAACAGAGCTCCAAAATACTGAAGGGAAAACTAACAGAATTGAAGGTTAAAAAAATAGACAATTCAACAATAGAAGTTGCAGACTTAAATATCCCACTTTCAGTAGTGGATAGAACAAGGCAGATCACCAAGGAAATGGAATTCTTGAACAACATGATCAACCAACCAGACGTAAGAGATATCTATAGAATACTCCACCTAACAACAGCAAAATATGATTCTTCTCAAGTGCACATGTAATATTTCAAGAATTGACCATTTGTTAAGCCATAAAACAAGTCTTTAAATTTACAAGGGTTTAAATTGTATGGAGTATGTTCTCCAACCACCTTAGAATGAAATTAAAAATCAACAACAGAAGAAATTAGGTAATTCAAAATATGTGCAAATTAAACAGCATATTCCTAAGTAACAGATAAATCCAAAAAGAAAGCACAAGGGGAATTTAAAAATGATTTGAGATGAATGAAAAGAAAAATGTAACATACAAAAACAAATAGGCCCAGAGCTGTGCCACACAACCCAGCATTGAAGTGTTTCCAGCAACATGCATACACGCCTCAATAGCTGGCATGGACAATAGCCTTTTGCAAACCCACAGCTAATTGTCCCAGAGATAGGAAGGCAGAAGTGTGTGAAAGGGGGGAAATTAACATGCCCCATAGAACCATCCTTTCAGCGGGCTGGGAACACCCCTACATGGTCCCATGGCCCAGAAATTCCCTTGGGGGTCTGTGCTCACTTCTGTAGTAGCACAGTCTTTCCTCAGCAGAGGCCCTAGGAGGGCACCGCTTGGAAGAGGGACCCACTTGGAAATCCCAGGGACCATACACCATTACCAAGGACTTGTGGGTCAGCGGCAGAGACAAACTGTGGCGAGTCTCAACTGAGGGTTTAGACTCCTTCAACAGCTTTAGATAGCCAGGAAACCTGGGAGATTTGATTATTAAAGCCACCCTCCCTTCCTAACTGCTCAGACACACCCCCTACATTCAGAGCAGGCAGCAACAGCTACACACAGATACTTGGTAAACCAGTTGGACCCCCACAAGACTCACACCCCCACTCACCACAAAGACAAAGTTGTGGAGAACTGGCTTAAGGGGAATAGGTGGCTTACAGACGCCATCTGCTGGTTAGTTAGAGAAAGTGTACCCCATCAAGCTGTAGATCTGAAAAATTGGAGAGTCATCCTTGAATAATCTTACATATCCTAAAAGAAATCTATCAAGTTAGGAAAATACCAGGAGGCCAAAAACAACATAAAATTTTAAAGCATATGAAGAAAGCAGACAATATAAATAATCCAAATAAAAAAACCCAAATCAAAAGATCAGAGGATACACAGTACTTAGAGCAATTAATCAAAGAACTAAAGACAACAAGAGCACAGCACAGGATATAAAGGACAAGAAGAAGACCCTAGAAGAGCATAAAGAAGAAGTTGCAAGACTAAATAAAGAATAGATGATCTTATGGAAATAAAAGAAATGACCAAATTAAAAAGATTCTGGATACTCACAGTACTAGATTAGAGGAAGGTGAACAGTGAATCAGTGACCTTGAAGAGGACAGAACATAAAGTGATAAAACAAAAGAAAGAATGGAGAAAAAAATAAAAAATATAAAAATGGACCTCAAGGATATGTTGGACAATATAAAAAGTCCAAATCTAAGAGTCATTGGTGTTCAAGAAGGGGAAGAGATGGGTAAAGGTCTAGGAAGAGTATTCAAAGAAATTGTTGGGGAAAACTTCCCAAACCTCCTAAACAACGTAAGTACACAAATCATAAATGCCCAGAGAACTCCAAACAGAATAAATCCAAATAAACCCACTCTGAGACATATTCTGATTAGATTATCAAATACTGAAGAGAAAGAGCAAGTTCTGAAAGCAGCAAGAGAAAAGCAACTCACCACATACAAAGGAAACAGCATAAGACTAAGCAGTGACTACTCAGCAGCCACCTTGAAGACAAAAAGGCAGTGGCATGACATATTTAAAATTCTGAAAGAGAAAAACTGCCAACCAAGAATTCTTTATTCAGCAAAGTTCTCCTTCAAATTTGAGAGAGAGCTAAAATTTTTCACAGACAAACAAATGCTGAGAGAGTTTGCTAATAAAAGACCTGCCCTACTTGAAATACTAAAGGGAGCCCTACCGACAGAGAAACAGAGAAAGGAGAGAGAGGTATGGAGAAAGGTTCAGTACTAAAGAGATTCAGTATGGATACGTTCAAGGACATTAAGAGAGAGGGGAAGATATATCTGACAAACATAAACCAAAGGATAGGATGGCTGATACAATTTTAAAAACCTAGATGAAATGAACATTTCATAGAAAGACACAAACCTTCAAAACCAATTCATAAAGAAATAGAAAATCTGAATAGACCAAGAAGTAAAAAGATTGAAATATAATTTAAAAAGAAAAGAAAACTTCCCATGAAAAAATCCCAGGAACAGATGGCTTCACTAGTGAATTGTACCAAACATTTACAGAAGAACTAACAGCACTCTTTCACAAAATCTTCCAAAATATAGAGTAGGAGGAACATTTCCAAACTCTCTCTGAGGTAAGAATTATTCTCACACCAAAATCACCATAAATACCAGACCAAGATATTATATAAAAAGAAAATTATACCAATATCCTTATAAATATAGATGTAAACATCTTCAGCAAAATACTAACAAATGGAATCTGGCAACATATAAAAAGGATTTTACACCATGACCAATTGTGATTTATTCCAAGAATGCAAGGTTGGTTCAGCATATGAGTATCTACCAATGTACTACACCATATTAACAGAATAAAGGACAAAACCCACATGATCATCTTGGGCACAGAAAAAGCATCTAAAAAAACAAAACTTCCTCCCTGTTAATACACTCAGTAAACTAGGAATAGAAGGGAACTTCCTCAAACTGATCATGGGCACCTGCAAAACTCCAAGCTAACATCCTACTAACGGTGAAAGACTGAAGTTTTCCCCCTGAGATCAGAAATAATCAAGGATGTATGCTCATGACACATCTACTGACGATTCCACTACAGCTTTTAGCCAGGGCAATCAGACAGAAAAAGCGCTAAGATGGTTATAATGAAAAAGACATACAATAACCCAAGTCTGTAAGGATGTGGGGAAACTGGAGCCCTTATGCATCGTGGTGGGGCTGCAAAATGGCACAGCTGCTTTGGAAAACAGTTTGGTAGTTCCTCATCCAGTTAAACAGAGTTATTCTGTGACCCATCAATTCCCCTCCTAGGTATATACCTAAGAAAATTTAAAACATATTTACACACAAAAATTGTACATGACAGTTTATTATTCATAATGGCCGAAAATTGGAAGTAACCCAAATGTTCATCAATTAATGAGTGAATAAAAAAAGTGATATATTCACATAATGGATTATTATTCATCCATAAAACAGAATGAAGTATTGATCCATGCTACAACATGAATGAACATGGGAAACGTTATGCCAAGTGAAAGATGGCAGGCACAAAAGGACAAATATCGTATTATTCTATCTATATGACATACCAGAACAGGAGAATCCATAGAGACAGAAAGTAGATTAGTGGCTGCCAGTGGCTGGGGGAAGAAGAAAATGGTAATGACTGATAACGTGCATGGGGTTTCTTTTGGGGGTGAGAAAGAAGTTCTGGAATTAGACAATGGTGATAGTTGTACAATTCTGTGAATATACTAAAAACACTTAATTGTACAATTTAAAGGGTGACTTCCATGGTGTGTGAATTACATTTTATATTAGTTTCCTCTTGCTTCTATAAAACATTACTACAAATTCCATGACTTAAACACCACAAATTAATTCTCTTACAGTTCTGTTGGCCGGAAGTCTGAAACGGAGTCACTGGCCCAAACTGAGTTGTCTGCAGGGCTGAGCTCCCTGCAGGGCCTGGGGATCGTCTGCTCGCTCCCCTTCTCCAGCTTCTAGAACTGTGTTCCTGGGACCCTGGCCCCTCCCTCCCCCACAAAGCCAGTGTATGGCACTCGAGTCCCCCTCTGCTTCTCACCTTGTCCTCTTCTGTAGCCACACACCCCGCCTCCCTCAAACAAGGGCACTTGTGACTCCTTTAGGTTCTACCTGGGTCATGGAAGACAATCTCCCCACCAACGACCTTGACGTAATCACATCTGCAAAGTCCCTGATGCCGGAGAAGGGAACACGCAATAGAGTCTGGTGGGTTATGCTCTCAATTTAATAAAACAGCATATGGTAGCTATCACATTGACTCCACTACTAATGTTTTTTTCAGAATTAAAACCAAATATTTAAAATAACAGTTCATCAAATATTATTAGTTGCCCATAGATCTCATTTTTTAATAATCACTTTCATTTTTTCTTCACATATTACTTACATATAAGCAAATTATTATACTTTCTGAATATCAGTGACATTGATTTATAAAATTGATGTCAGTAATAAAACTTGGAAAATTTGTGCTGAAAATATTCTGAACACAAATCATGGGATGAAGATGATTGAATTTATCTAAGTGTCACTGTTGTTCTTTTCCCAGATCCATGTCAGGTTGGTAAACACTATCGTTTCATAGAAAGTACTGGTCAATAATAATAATAAAGCTTGCCTCTCTATTTACTTGTTTGCAAAAATTGAAGCATTTATTTGTTTGCTAATTATTAAAATAATGCATCTTCATTGTAGGAATTTTTGATAATATAGAAAACTATATACAAAAGGAGTCATTAGGGATCTCACCATCCAGAGCTAACCAGGGTTAAAGTTTATGGATACAGGTACAGATGGACAAATGGACATCCATACCCACGGCCATATCTGTGCTTGCACCTTCTCCAGATACGTGCGCACAGACACACGACAACGCTGGACTAGCGCTGCGCACCCGGTGTGGAGTCCTGCCTCACTTGACCCATGCGCACTCTCTTGGGTTTGACTTTAATTTTTCCAGGGTTTGGCGCGGGGCGGGCGCAGGTGCCGGGGAGAGGCGGGGACGGGGCGGGCGCAGGAGACTGAAGGCGGGGACCCCTCCCAGCCTCCGGCCGTGCGCGCAGTGACCACCGCCGAGGGCCGCGCGCCCCTCTGCCCACCCGGTGTCCGGTTTTCCTGTGCGCAGCCACCGGCTGGTGCGCCCCGATAGCAAACCCTAAGTATAAACACGGGGAGGAGCCGCCGACGGGGCTTCCCGAAGATGGACACGTCCGCGTATCTGCCTGCGGGTCCAGAGGGGGTGGCCGCGGGATTGGGCCTGGGAGGCTCGGGGAGACCGGGGCTGGGCGGCCGGTGGGCGCGTGTGGGCGGCGGGGCTCCGGGCGCAGGGCCGGCTGTGCGGGGCTGTGCCTGGACGAGAGGGGCGCGGGCAGCGCGAGTACCTGGAGGCCATGGGTCGGGACAGAAGGGGCCGGGGGCGTCTGTGGGATCACTAAGAAGGGCCACCGGGCGGGGCTGGCAAAAGACCCCAGCGGCCGGCCAGGGGTGGGCTCCGCCGGGGCCGGCCAGGACAGGGGGGCTGCAGAGTTCCTTACTGTCTTGCCTGGAGCACAGGGGCTTGAAGCTCTGGGGTTAAATATTCAAAAATGGGGCCAGTCTCTCGGTGGGAAGGTGGCATGTCCCTGAGCCCTAGCGATGGGGGAGAGCAGGGGCCAGCTGAGGCCGGTCACTGGGGCAGGGGAGGGGTGACAAGCCCAGGGGCCGAGGGCTGGCAGGTCTGCTCGTGTGGGGTGGCAGGGCCTGCTGAGCCTGGGAAGAGGAGCTCACAGAGGCAACTGGAAGTCCCTGAAAGACAGTAGCTTGGAGAGGAAATTCCAGAAGTGAAATCAGAATAGCACCACCAGCTCAGCAGAACCCGATGGCTGCATGTGGTGGGAGAAGAAAACAGACTCAGCCATAGAGCCGCCCAATCGTTGTTTCATCCAGATAGTGTGACCCCAAGTGAACCTGACCCCTCACCCCAGTAGATGTAGAACAGGCTTTGGAATGTGCCAGAACCCCCCTCCCCCATCCCCACCCTCACATGATCATCACTACACTCTAAAGATGCTGAAGAAATAAATGTAAATATAGAAAACAAGAAGAAATGGGTGATACAGGAAGTAATGAACTCCTAAGCATCTCTTCTTTAACGTGGGGGAGGTTTGCGCGGACGCCAGTCCTGCTGCAAGAGTGTTTCCCTCCCCCGTGGTCACATCCCCTCACCCGGGGACCAGGAGAAGGGCTGGAAGTTGGAAGGAAGTTCCTGAAGCTGAACCTGTTGGAGGAAATCACCTGCAGCAGAGCTTACTTCACTGACTTTCAGCCAATTCACTGAGCCTTTAGTGATAGATGAAGTTATTGCCCTTTTGTTTCCAAAAGCAATTGTTCAAAATTACTATTTCTTTAATAAGAATATAATGTAGCATTTTCCTGTTTATTTAGTTTCCCATTTGGATAAAGCAGTCCCGACCAGGTTTTTGGAACCCTCAGATGACGGCACTGCATGCCACTGATTTTCATGACACTGCCTCTGCACGTGTGACTCGGGCGAGGCCACAGGAAGTGCCTGCATTTCGGCTTTACGCTCATCCATCGGTACCTGGAAGGGGCAGAGTCCATGCAGGGACAGGATAGTGTTCCCATGAAATGCACTTTGCCTCTCAGGTGCCTCGAGCGGCTCCTAGGAAGCTGCTGGTGTAACACGGACTGTGCAGCTGGAATTGGGAGGCCTGAGGGTCGGACCTGAACTTACCGGAACTTGACATTGTGTGAACCACTTCTTCTCTCTGCCTCTTGGTTTTCAAACTCCTGCAAAATGGGAGCTTTGGACTAGAGGGGCTCCTGGGTCCTTCTATCACCACATCATATTCTGTTCCTTTCTGCAGAATTGTTTAGTTTAAGGGAAATGCCAGCAGCCCCTCGGGACACTTGCTGGTTGTGGGTGGCCAGCCCTCTCACTCGGATGTTTCACGTGTCTGCAGACCACCTGTCCCCGTGAGTTTCCTCCACCCACTGAGCCCCTCCCAGGAGATGCCCCCACCACCTTGCGCAAAGTCGGAACAGAGTGACCCCAGGCTGGGCCGACCCCTTTCCTGAGCACGGACACGAAGGTGACTGAGGGTGAGCTGCTTCTCTGTGCATGAGATGGAGACAGTGAAAAACCATCACCAACGCCATAAGTGGTAAACAGCCTTCTGAAACTACCAGAGGCCAGCTTCCAAAATCTTCAGCTGGGGTCAAAAGAAACTGAAAGTTTTGCTTGTATAACAGATGGGCTACGCCTGAGTGATATACACCAACGGCTTTGGGCTGTTGCCTGGCAACAATCCTGAAGGCAAGAGGAAGCCCAAAGTCTGAAGAATTCTAGTGAATTAGGAGAGAAAATTGCCAGGTGCCCTGTCAAAGTCATCCTGATTTAGTAGTCCTATAAAAAGACAATAAAAAGCCAATATTCTAAGCCTCGAGTCTTGACTTCCTTTGAAATCACAAGAAGAGTCGGTTGACTCTGGCAAAGGAGAAGCCTGCTCAAAATGCGTTCCATAACCTGTGATTTGTGAATTAGCACCACCCCACACTCACGCCTCTTTCACAGGCGCCCTCTTGCTGAGTGTCCCAAAAGTGTGGGGTGTCCTTGTGGCAGGCAAACCTCACCAGCTTCTGCCCCTACAGCATCCCTGATATCCACGCTCTTCATAAACACTAAGGTGAGGGAAGACCCTACCTCACTGCATGGACGACCGGGGGCTAGAGGGCTGGGACAGAGATGGGGGAAAGGGGGCTGAGTGAGTCCTGTGCTGTCCGGCCATTCACCCTTGCTGTCAACCAAATGTATTTGATGCCAACACAAAGTTGACGTCTTATCTTTGCATCCCTAGACTCAGAGATAAAGAATTGGACAGCATGAAGGAAGGACACCACATGACAGCTGTCATTTTACATAAACTAGAATTATGTTTATTGAACTTGATATTATAACCTTGTTGTCATAATGGTATAAAAAGTTCTGTTCTGCATTTCAGATATTCCCCAGGGGCAGAGTGAGATGATATCTGGGTGAAGATAGAGGATGTGCTGGTTTGTATATATTATGTCCCCCAGAAAAAGCCATATTCTTTAATACAATCTTGTGCGGGCAGAGATTAGTGTGGAATAGGTTGGAACCTATTGGTTCAGTATTTCCATTATTTCCACGGAGGCGTGCCCCCCCCCATTCAGCGCGGGCCTTGTTTAGTTTACTGCAGCGCTATATAAGCTCAGACAGAAGGAGCTCACAGTTAGCTCTAGCTGAGACAAATCTTTTGAAGACGTTTGGAAGCTGATGCTGACATTTTGGAGAATGCCATTTTGAGATGCAACTGGGAGCAAGCAAATGCCAGCCACGTGCCTTCTCAGCTAACAGAGGTTTTCCTGACACCATTGGCCATCCTCCAGTGAAGGTACCCAATTGTTGATGCGTTACTTTGGATGCTTTATGGCCTTAAGACTTTAATTGTGTAACCAAATAAACCCCCTTTTATAAAAGCCAGTCCATTTCTGGTGTTTTGCATTCTGGCAGCATTAGCAAACTGGAACAGATTTTGGTACCAAAAATGGGGTCCTGCTGAGATTGCAAATACCAAATATGTTGGAGCAGCTTTTTAAATGGATAAGGGGAAGATTCTGGAAGAATTGTAAGGAGCTTCATAGAAAAGGCCTAAACTGCTTTGAAGAGACTTTGTGGAAATATGGACTCTAAAGATATGTCTGATAAGGGCTTAAGCAGAAATGATGAAATGTGTCATTGCAAACTGTAGGAAAAGCAATCCTTGTTTTAAAGTGGTAGAGAATTTGGCAAAATTGAGTCCTGGTGTCAGATGAAAGGAAGAATTTGAGAGCAACAAGCTAGAATACTTGGCTGATGAGATTTCAAAACTGACAGTTGTGGCTATAGCATGGCGTCTCCTTGCAGCTTATAAAATGCAAAAAGAAAGGGATAAGCTGAGAACTGGACTCTTGGTTACAAAGAAACCAGAAACTGATGGTTTGGAAAATTCTGGGCTTCTAGGGGGTGAAACCCCAGAAGCTACAGCCCATCATGAGGATTTAACCAAACATGGAACCCAGCCGCCATTTCAGTACAAGCCAAGATTGGAGGGAGTTATCCAGAAAGGGTTTGTGGAAAGTCCTATTGTCTGACGGCTTTTACCCCTGTGTGCTTCATGTGAAGCCAACAGAATTTTTGTGGGATATTTATAGACGGAGCTGCTCCCAGTCTGGACTGGAGGAGACAGACAAGGAACAAACTGAAGGAAAAATTTCTTCAAAGACAGAGCCATGGAGGTTGAGGTATGGAGTCAAGAGGTGTCAGGCTGGGAGAGCAGAGTGGCCCACATGCATGGAAAGGGTGAATTTGCCCCAGAGGTTGAGGGTGAGCCTTCCGCCTCGATAGTCAGGAAGAATTTTGCCACCCCAGGCCCCAAAAGATGGTGGAGCACATTCGCAGGGAATTGGAGAGAGCCTGGCTGCCACCCCACTGTTCTGAAGGGGTTGAGCATGTGCCCTGGAGATGGAAGAGAATCCGGGAGCTGCCCCAATGTTTGAGGAGAGTGGGGCTGAGAAGGTGGTCTCCCCAATGTGTGGATATGTTGGAGCACTCACCCCAGCATTTGGAGACAAAAGGGCTGCCGCAAAGGGCCTTGGAAAGGGTTAGACTCCCGCTCTCACAAGCCCCAAGGATGCAACGTCGTTCTGGTAATGATTCTCAGACTTTGAAATCTAATGGAGTTTGTCCTGCAGGTTTTAGGAGCTGTTTTGGTCCTGTTAACCCTGTTTTCCTTACTGTTTCTCCTTACGGCAATGGGAATGTATACCCTATGGCAATCCCTTCTTTGTATATTGGAAGCAGATAACTTGTTCTAAGTTTCACAGGTACTGAGCCAGAGGAGAATTTTGCTTTTGGACAGACCATGCTTGTAACTGATTTTGATGGGATCTTGTACTTACCTATTGTTACTGAAATGATTTAAGTTTTTGTGATTTTGTGATAGGATGAATGTATTTTGTATATAGAAAGATCATGTTATTTTGGGGTCCAGGGGGTGGAATATGCTGGTTTGGATGTATTATGTCCCTCAAAGTGCCATGTTCTTTGATGTCATCTTGTGAGGGCAGATATATTTAGTGTTGATTAGATTATAATTCTTTGATTGAAAGTTTCCATGGAGATGCAACCCACCCAACTGTAGGTGATAAATCTGATTGGATAATTTCCATGGAGGTGTGGCCCTGCCCATTTGGTGTGGGCCTTGATTAGCTCAGACAGAAGGATCGAGCTTGCTACAGCCAAGGGGGACACTTTGAAGAATGCACAGGAGCTGAGAGAGGAGCTGCAGATGAGAGACAGTTTGAAGATGGCCGTTGAAAGCAGACTCTTGCTCCTGAGAAGCTAAGAGAGGACAAACACCCCAAGAGCAACTGAGAGTGACATTCTGAAGAGGAGCTGTGGCCTAGAGAGGAACATCCTGGGAGAAAGCCATTT
>PVKY010001785.1:0-29491 GCA_004027775.1 Bradypus variegatus | reverse complement strand
ATACTGTTTTAATCCAGTCTTCTGGATTCAGACTTACTGTGGGTGGGATCTTTTGATTAGGTTGTTTCCACGGAGATGGAGACACACCCAACTGTGGGTGAGACCCTTTGACTAGATTATTTTCAAGGAGATGAGACCCCACCCACTCAAGGTGGGTCTTAATTAGTTTATTGGAGTTCTTAAGAGAGTTCAGGGGCTGTCACAGACACAGAGGCTTGGAGATGCAGACAGAAAGATGTTTGGAGATGGCAAGCTAAGAGAAGCAGCCCAGAGTTTGCCAAGAGAAGTTAAGCAAGAACCCACAAGATGCTTAAAAGAGAAAACCACTGGAATCAGCAGCTGAAAGCAATGCAACCTGGGAGCAAAGGACCAGCAGACGCCAGCCACGCGCCTTCCCAGCTGACAGATGTTCTGGACACCATCAGCTGTTCTTCAGTGAAGGTATCCTCTGGTTGAGGCCTTAGTTTTGGACACTTTTATGGCCTTAGAACTGTAAATTTGTAGCCTAATAAATCCCTTTTATAAAAGTCAATCCATTTCTAGTATTTTGCATAACAGCAGCCTTAGCAAACTGGAACAAGTAAGAAACTCTGTTAACACAATTAGTTGATGCAACGTTAAATCAGCATTTTGCACAATCACTCCAAAATTGACAACACTTGAAATCATGGTCAAAGCATCAACATCTCTTTCTCTTCCTTCACTTCTCTTAGGACAATTAGAGTGCATTTTGAGTCCAATGACACTTGTTCCTCAAGAGAATTCTGGAAAGATGAAGCATTCTTGTCAGGACAGTCACACTGAACTGGCTTGCAGGCCACCATGAGGACACCTCTCCCTCCAGCCACTGATGTCACATGTGGCTCCTGGAAGACAGAGCTGGGGGTGGGTGGGTGGCTGGGTACTGTTTGAAGCTGAGCTGGGCACCGGGCTCCTTGGCATTGGAAACACACCCTTTATTCCAGATGAGCAGATACTGAGTGGACTCTGGGGCCTCGTGCTCACTGCCCTTGGGGACCGGGGTGCAGCAGCGGACCCTCGCACCTAACCCCTATCATCCAAGGAGCCCTGGTGAGCTGAAAGGCCACGTTCCCATGTATGCAGTGAACCCAGGCTCAGGGGTCAGGGTCTCCCAGCACGCTGACCTCACTCGGGATGGCACTTCAGCCCAGGGGTCCGGAAGCTTTAAAGCAGCCTGGCTCAGGCAAGGGGTCAGCCTACACTCACCCTTCCCCTAACACTTCTAGGGTCCAAGAGCTTAGAACTCAGCATCCCCTGTTGAAATGTTTTGTCATCTCCTATTTCCCTAATGCCCCAGTATTCAGAAAGGACACACTCTTTTGTCCAAACAAATTTCTCCAGCCTGCCTCCCAGGTCTGCTGTCCTGGGCCCCCCATCTTGGCCCCCTCCCCAATCTCCTCAGGTCGCTCTCCAGACTGTTATGCAGACCTGGGGGCCTGGGGGGGAGGGGCAGAAGGGACACCCCTGAATCTCCTCGGAGTTGGGAGAGGGAGGTTGCTGACTCCCAGGATTTCTGATGTTTATAACGTCATGAAGAGAAGAATCTAGGCATTTATGACATAAAATAGCTTCATAGCCCTTGGAATAGTTGTTTGGTTCAGGCTTCCAGATATTGAAAAAAACTGAACTCCTAGGACGAGCTGGGCTTTGGAGGCCCCTGTGAGTGGTGAGCTGTGCTGTGCCCTCTGCGGAGGGACCACCCGAGGTGCGGCCTGGGGCTTCTCTCTGGTGGGGGTGCCGCCCTGTCATCCTGAGTACAGGGGCGGGTGGGACGGGGGTCCCCAGGGAGCCAGGAATTGGAGGCGGCCCTGGCCAGAGCCTACCAGAGGCAGCTCAGCCCCGTTCAGACCCGCTGATACCCTCCAGACAGAAGGGGGAGAGACGCCCCCACAGGGAAAAACAGACGGAACCGTGGGTTTAGTTTTCTCCACTGATAAAGCGAGAAATAAGTGTCCCTGGCAGCTCAGGGACTGTCTAGCTGTAGGCCTTCACAGGGGGCCTGGCACTGCCCAGGCCCAGCCCGGCTCACAGGAGGACGAGGGACGCCCAGGCCGGCAGCGGTGACCCTCCTTGTCCCCCAGGTGGTGGGCAGCCGCCCCGGGTCCTGGAATCCCTGCCCACCTGGACCCCCCCCCCAGAGCCTGGTGGCCTCCCAATCAGAAGGCCTCTCTCCCCTCAGGAGAGCCTTGCCCGCCTCTACTCCTGGAGGACTCTGCGCGTTGTTTCCACCACCCGAGGCTTCTGATGAGCTTGTTTGGGGCCTCCCCTGAATGTGGCCCCTCTGAAGCTCCCCCAACCCCTCCGTGCACGTAACCTTCCGGGGGGGGATGTCCAGGGCTGCTGTGGGGCGTGGGCCCTAGGGCCCCTCCAGCCACTCAAGCATCTGCAGATGGGGACCCCAGGGAGGGAAGATGGAGAAGAGAAAAAAGACCACGAAGCAGAATGGGCAGCCCCCCAAAAACCCACAGACCAGAGGGTTTCGAGGAGCAGCATTTGCAGAGCTTCGGGTGTCATTTGAGCCAGGCTTGCACTGGGGCCTTGTCAACCCCACATGGGGGGCTTCATTATCCCTCCCCACTCCCCCCCATGAAAGGGCTGAGACCCCCACAGGGAAGTCACGTACCCCAGCTCACAAGGTGACAGGATGCCGACACGTGGCCTCACCTCGTGGGCAGCCCCCACCCCCTGCTCCAGCTCCGCTCCTGACACCTCACCAGGTTTCCACACAGGCCCAGGGATACAGCCCCCCACTCATCAAGCTGGGGTCCCGTCCCAGCACATCAGAGACCCCAGAGACCAAGGGTCCCCCACCCTCCCCCACCCCTTGTGAGAAAAGGGTGCAGATTGTGCACCCTGGGAAGAAGGACTGGCAGCCCCCCACTAGGGGCAGCAGGAGCTGGGCCCCCAGCCCCCCCCAGTGGGGCTCCAGTCTGGGGAGCCCGTGGGGAGCTTCTGTTTGAAACACCCTCCCTTTCACTGTAGGATCCCTACCTGGATCTTTCTTTTTTATATGGTAGAAAACACTTGCATCCTCCTTTCCCTGATATATTTATTTTCCCCTCAGGGCAGGGTTTCTTCTCAAATGCTAACTGAAGTCTGCAGCCTTCCTTGGGGAAGGTGCAAGAAGGGAAGGGCCTACAGGAACTGGGGGGCTGGGGGTACTGTGGAGGAGACCCACAGATGCACTTGGGGGGCCCCTCTCGTCTCTGTGCATTGGGGTACTTGGGTAGATGAAGAGGGCAGCCGGGAAGGGAAATGAAACAAAGAAATGAAATGAAATCATGAAATGAAAACCAAGCCAAGCAAGAAATGAAGCGTGGGCAACTGTCGGCCTGCCAGGCGTCGCGGCCCCAGCCTTTCTGTTTCCTGTGCTGATCCGGGGGCACAGGTGGGGTGCGGATCCACCCCACCCCCAAATCAGCATCATCCAGGATGGACAGCAATTCAGTAACATATGTCACAACTGAAAGGAGGCCTTGGCATTTTAAAAAATTATAATATCCATCTAGATTCCAATTTCCCTCCAAAAAATGAACCTTGAGTCTTCATTGTCTCATCTGCTGCTTTTCTCAGCATGAAACGTATCTGTATTTTATTCACTGAAGCCTCGCTGCGTGGCTGCCCCTGGCTGTCTGTGGCTGCTCCTGGCTGTCTCTGACACGTGCTGACTGATGAAGGGGAAACAGCAGCAGCCCACCGACCAGAAAATTCTGTGCAGCATGTTCTGGATGTTCAGCACACTGCTGTGTGTAAGCGAGAGAAACACACACACGTGCACATCTGCACACGCACACACACACAGACACATCCACACACAGTCACACATGCTCAGTCACATACGCAAAAACTTATACACACACACACTACACACTACACACTCAGGCCTCAAAAGGTTGCAACCTATTGCATAAACAAGATACATTTGAGAAAGTTAAATAACTTGACAAAAGAAATAACTGCGTCCTGCAGTCCCTTGTGCTGTAACAGTCCTGTCCTGCAAGGACCAGGGGTGTCGTCTGGGACTCGGAGCCAAGTGGGGCCTCGAGGGCACTTCCCAGCAGGAGAGCCGGTCCTGCAGGGTGGAAGGGGGTGCAGGAGGATGGGGTCCCCCAAACGATGGCTGTGCCTCCTAGTGCAGCCCCACAGGGACGTGGGGACACAATGTTGGGGGGGCAGTCCTGTGTGGAACCCGCAGCCTCCCCAGGGGGACGGGCGAGTGTGGGGCTGCCTCTCTTCTCTACACCAGGCCTCCCTCTGGTCTTTCAAAACTCCACAGCGAGCTGGAGATGCAGAAAGAGGGAGACCAGCTGAAAAGTGTCCCCCAGACCTTTGTTCTCCCCCAGGACAGCCTCGAGCAGCACCGAGGCCGTGGCCTTCCAACCCGGGGGCCATTCTGGTGGACCCCGACCCCCCATTTCTTCTGAAGAGGACCTCGTGGAGGACTTGCCCTCCTTTGGAGAGCCCCCCAGAGGGAGACGGGTCCCAGCCCATCCCCATCTCCATCCTAGGAGGCAGGTCCCTCACCATGTTTTAGGGACACGTCTTCCAAATGCAGGCTTTGGTACATCCATGGGTTGTGAGGTGGACTGAGTAGGTGGGCCAATAGCATTTTTTTTTTTAATGAAATAGAACCCCATGGAAGAGAAGACCTCCAATACGACAGCAGACACTGTCGCAGGGGTGCTTAGTAATTAGACCCGACCAGATGCACACACGGCGGCAAGGGAACATGTCTCCTCTCCGTGTCTTGGACGTAAAAGGGCGAGGACACACACAGGGCAGGGGGAGGAGGAATGGATGGTTCTAGCTACTGAAGTGGCTGGGTCCGCAGATTTAGGGAAGGGAGAGGAGGAGGCCCGGTCACCCAGCTGCCAAGATGCACACCAGGAGAGGAGGCCACCTTGGAGGCAGGCTGGGGGCCCAGCGCAGAGCGGGAGCCAAGGGGGATGGGGACCTTTTCTGGTTTGGGGCCAGGAGGCCCGTTCAGAGCGGGGGGCTCAGCCGGGGCCACAAGCAGAGCCACGGCCTGGCTGATAGGGTGAGGGCCTGGAGCAGGGGCCTGGGCCCCAGGAGACGCCCTTTAAAGGAGGGCTGGGGGGTGGGGGAGCTGCTGGCCAGGGCCCAGGGGTCAGTGGCAGGCAGAGGAAGTGGCGTCCAATTGGGCAAGCCCTGCCGAGCTGCCCGGCAAGGTCAGGCCCAAGCTGGGCGTGGGGTTCTGCTGTGTCGCAGTTATTGTCCTGAGGGGCAGAAGGCAAAGCTGTGCTGGATCCGGCACCACGGGGAGCTGGGAGGATGGAGAAAGCCAGTGTGGGCAAGACGAGGAGAGAAAACAGATACCTGCCGAGGTGGGGGAGAGGGGCTTTTCAGGGCAGAGAGACTTGGGGGCCTTTCCAGGCTGGTGGGATAGAGAAGGGGGATCTGAAGAGAGAGGGCCAGGGAGAGTGGGTCCTAGAGGGCAGGAAGCACTTGTCTTCTGTGTGTCCTTGGCGGGAGCCCCTGGGTGAGAGAGGACAGATGGGTGGTGCAGGCAGCCAGGCGAGTCAGTGTGGGGCGGCTCGGCCATCTCCCAAGGGGTACAGAGAGCTGGGAGGTGGGGTGTCATGAGTTCAGTCTTGGTGGGAAAGGGGAAGGAAGGCGGAGAACTCCGGACAGCACTGGGGCAGGTACGTTATACTCCCATCTTGGCTCTGACACTGTTTTGGTAAATGCAACATATCAGAAATGGGCTTTTATAGTAGGGATTTATGAGCTTACATATTTACAGTTCTTAGTTCTAAGGCCATGAAAACGTCCCAATTAAAGCATCAACAGGATGGTCCCTTCTCTGAAGACTGGTTACCAGCGAGCTCGGGCTCCTGTCGATAGCAAGGCAGATGGCCACATCTGCTAGTTCTCTCCTGGTTTCGTTGCTTCAGCTTCTGGCATCTTCTGTGGCTTTTTCTCAGAACTTCTCTGGGTGTTTCTTAGTTTCTCTGTGGCTTTTATCCTCTTATAAAGGATTCTAGTAAGTGGATTAAGAACGAAGGCAGACAGAGGGACAGGGAGGACCGAATGCAGCAGCCATGCACCAGCCACGGAGACCTCATGCGTAGCAAGCCAGGAACAGGCTGCAGCAACCAGGGCCCGAGCTGGGGAGTGTGTAAAAATGATCAAAGCAACCTTTCCTGGAAATCAGTTTTTAAGAAGGCCAGTATCAACAATGACCACCAAAATCAGGGCCAGCAGGAAATCGCTGAGATTTTGTGAGTTGCAAAGCACTTACCACAACCATTAAAGCACCCCAACCCGGGCTGTATCCGGCCTCGCTCCCCCTGCAGAATGAGACGCTCTCTGCATCTCTGGGCAGACTTCACCGACCGGAAGCCTTGGTTCAGCCACGTTTTTGGAACCTCAGAGGTGCAATAACGACGTTTTTCAGCCTAGACTCTGAGCAACAACTCTGGAACTTGCGAGAGAATTCCAAGGGGCCCAGGGGCCCTTTGCAGAGAGGGGGGTCAGAAGCTTCAGTACTGTTTCTGGCTCTGCTTAGCGGTGCAGCTCGAAGTGACTTACACATTAATGCCCTGGGACTCACTTTCATCTCTAAGACTCTTCCCAAACTACAAACTGTGACAGTTCTGGTGGGAGGAGTTTGGGAGGCCACTGAGGTTTTGGCCACAGCTGTTTACATCCACTACCCCCAAAACTCACCCTGCATTTGATGAAACATGCACAGGCTTCACAGAAACCTGCCTTCAATAATGAACTCAGCAGGCACTGAAGTGACTCCCAAACAGCCCTTTGCTGTCGTCTTCAGCATCGGAAGGGCTTCCTTCCACTCAGCTTCGGAGAGCAGGGACAGGGCGCAGCCCGTCACATGCAAGAGCTCCCCACCAAACCTCCCCTGAAGGCAGCACCTGGATCGGGGGCCCTTCTTTCCTGTGTGACCCACTGAAGCCCAAGTTTCTGGGCTTGCTGCAATTTGTAGTCACCAACAGTTCCTTCTCCAGGATCAAACACTGCTGTGAACCTCAGCACACCGACACCCCAGGTTTGCCTGCAGTCCCCTCATGATCTATTATTTGTGATCCCCACCCTCCCTGGGAGTCATGGAAACCCAATAAATAAAATGCATTTTTAAATCATTCTTAAGCGATGAGAATCAGCCCTGAGTGGGGGGTGTTTGGGGTATGCTTTGTATAGTAGCCACTAACCTTTATAAATTAGCTTCCCGTGGGTCACCTACGCCATCTAAGGATTAGCGAGAAGACTGCAAGTTGTAAAGCGGAAGGGTAAGCAATATAAATCCTACATCATCAGGGATGTCCACCTGCAACGGGGGTGTTGGAGTCCGACCCCCGCCCGCCCCTGTGGGAACTGCTGCCCAGGACCATCAGTGCCGGGCAGACAGTCCACAGATGCCACCGGGCATTTCGCATGGGGACACAGACACAGCACAACTCACGGAGATTATGGAACTCTGATCGTTCATCTGGAATCAGGATTTAGGGCCCACAGGGTCTTGAGACGAGGCAACTGCACAAGGTCGCGTGGCTGGGGCCGTCAGCTGGTGTCACCTCGGGGAGCAGCACGGGGGCAGTGAGTCACAGAAGCGGGCACCCCTGCCTGGGCACAAGCACACAGCTACTGCTCCCAGGACTTGCCCTGGGCCCTGAGCTCCTCGGACACTAGGCAAGCGGGACTCTCTCATGCTGAGCTCGGCAGCCTCGCCTCTCCTGGGGCTCCAGCCTCAGGTTTGTAACTCACCAGCTCACTGGCTCCTCTGCAAGCCTCAGCGGTCCCAAAGGGCAGGGGCCCTGCTTCTCACCAACACATAGTTCTTCAGCGGTCTCACCAGCTCTACCCTCAAATACAATCTCAAATAGCCCACTTCACTCACGCCAGGGCCATGTGAGCAGCTGTCCTCACTGGACCGCCAGGGTCACTGCTGCCTCTGCCCCTGCTGCCCACCCAGCTCAGAGCAGCCAGTGACTGAGGGAGGCGCGCCCAGACCCTCGGGGCTGTGGTGACCTGGCCAGTTAACCAGGTCACGTCTCCCGAGTCCTCTCTCCTCGTCCTGCTTCTCCGTGCCGCCGCGGCACACAGGCCTCCAGGCTGCAGCTCCACTAGGGAGGCTCCCGCCACCTTGGAGCACGGGCGCTGGCGGCCCCCTGCCTGGCAGCTGCCCAGGGCTGCCCACAGCTCTGCCACTCAGGCCATGGGGCCCCTGCTCCCGGGTTCCCACATGCTCTCTGCCCTTTCTCCACGGCACTTGCATTCTCTGGCCCCCCCGTGTCCTCTGAAGCCTTGTCAGAAGGGGGTGCTGTGGGGAGAGGGCCCCCGCTGTGTTGTCAGCAGCAACCACCAGCACTCAGTACACACGTGTTGTTTCCCTGCCACACGCACCTGTGCCACGTGCAAGGCTCTATCTGAAATAGTTCCAAGCACCTGCAAGGGGCTGTTAGCCCCAAGACAAGTGGCTCAGTCACTGGTTCATACAGACCTTTATAAACTGCCTGATACATTCCAAACAAATGAAGCTATATTTACAGTTGCTTGGCAGTTTAAAATGTATTGTTTTGAAATATTATGTTGACCTAAAAAAGATGCAGAAAGAAACAAATGTTTCACTGGGAAGTCTAAAGACATAGTATCCTTGCCTCTGCTTGTTGGAAACTGTGTACAAATAGTATCATTTAATGACATAATTGAATTGCTAAGAGTATCAGAACATGAGTTCCTGGAGAGCATAGAATGTATTTTATTTATGTTTCTCACGTAGGGCTTTATACTAAGCCTGGACCCTTGTCCAGGCATCAACAATAAAACACAGAAACAGACATACGTGTATTTTTCCCCAAAAATGCTTACATAGAACTGGCACCTGCCATTTTTTGGGGGGGGTGTCCTCTTTAGACAAGTTAATGGGCTAAAGCATTGCCCTGATTTAGAGAATTCAAAAATTTGAAAATGTGGCAGCCATCCTTTCCCTTGAAAGAAAAGCAGATATTCAAACACGAACACACAACTGGTTTTCAAAGTTTATTAAAAATCAAAGAATAGAAAAACTTTACATAAAAATATGTCAATTTTAGCTTCCACATTGTTGTCCACACAAAAAAAATCAAAACATGATCTCTTTTGTTAAGCCTGTAGCACATGGCCGCAGTGGCAGCCAGGCCAATTCATTTGGTTCACGGTGATGGACGGACATGGGGACACGCTCTAAACCGTACCCCGCAGGGGACATGCCCGCAGAGGTTTCCTTAATGGAGGTTTACAGTCAATATTGCTAATGCGTGGAGATTAGTACAGGCCTACGTATCAGTTTTTATAAATATTTATTGATAGGTTCACAATTTAAATATTTTTTAATATTTCTGATAACTTTCAGTCATCAAGAACTGCAGACAAAATATGTGCTACTCTATCGTGGAATGCGTCCTGTAAACCCTGCAGTCGCGGCTGACGGCTCCCGAGGGCCCCACACACCAGTCCTGCTCCAGGGGGGAAGGGGCCTGGGGGGCAGAGCTTCCCCTGAGCGTGCGCTCAGCACATTCAGACACCAACTCCACAAGGCCCCACTTCTGCCCATCAGTTAGAAGTCTTGGGAATAAGCTTTCCGTCTCAACCTTCTCCGCTAGTGGACTTCAAATACCGACCTACCTGCAGAGCTCAGCAGGCCCCAAACCCCTTGTTTTACAAACGGGTCGGAGAACCCAGAGATGCAGCCAGCTCCCGGGACAACCATGGTGCGCCCAGCACTCAGGGCAAGGCAGGATGGATGTATTCTTGTTCAGAAAAAAGGGTAACAGAGACAGTGGTTGTCACGGCAGAATACACTTGCATAGTATATCTGGGAGACTGCAGTCGACGACGCCGCGCAGGGCTGTGCTCTCCCGCAGGGACTCCCCGCCCTCCCGCCGCCCCACGTGCATGGGACAGCTGGCGCACTTTTCCTAAGTTTGCTCTTAACAGAACGAACGCATACTGCAACAGAGATTCCTGAATGGAATCAACAGAATTCCTTTCTCCACATTCCTAAAACTGGGCACCATTTTCTGGAACAATATTCACCAGATCCACCATTGCAGGTTATGTTGCTAAAAATGACTGAAGCATTTCCAGGTTCACATTTTTTTGTGTTGTTTTAAGATTTTATAATGCGACAACCTTTTTTCCCCTTAGAAAGTTATACTTCTGGCACTTTAAATGCTGGATTTGTTGTCTAGTTTAAAAGAACCAAAACCAAAAACATTAAAACTCCGTGGTCAGAGCAAGACAGCAGGGCCGGCCAGGGCGGTTTGTCCACAGGCTGCGGAGCAGAGACCCTGCGTAATACCGTAAGGCCGGCTCTGCTCCTTCACCTTGAGCTGAGAAGCTGCACGTTTGACCAAAAGAAAAGACATGGGAGAAAAAAAAAAAAAAACCAAAAACCCCTTATTACGATGTTTGTAACGATGCTCATCAGACGACCAGCCAACACGATAAACCCAACTTAGAAAATGCAACTTGGGAAAGGACGTAAGGATGTTTAAAAAAATTCCCTCCTCCTTTAAATATAACTTATGTGAAAATATGAAATTAAATAAAAAATATCTGAGTTATTGCACAAATCATACGTTCTCAATATTTACATAGAAAAAACAGTTCTGAAATTTGAAACAAAAATCTGAGGGCAGTAAAATAATCCTGACTTCTTAACCCTATCCGTCGAGGAAAGAAAACCACAAAGGGTTCGATCTCCTCTGCTGTGCTGACAAACAGAACGAAAATACCAAAACCGCCAAGGAACAGACATGGCGACTGCAGCAACGCACGCACAAACTACGTCCTCGCAGTGCCTGACCCAGAGCTGCTTCAGCACTGAGCGGGTCATCCCGGAAGGCAGAAGACGATGTCCGCGCTGAGTAAGGCTTCACAGATGAGCACGACGAGCTGTTCTTGAGCATGGACGTGACCACCACCACACAGAGAGACATGCAGAGTGATCGGCGCCCACGAGCTGGCAGGCTGGGTGCTGGTCTCCGCTCCCTGTGGGGCCCCCAGCCGCTTGGCGGCCGTCGGTGCACGGCAGCGGCAGGCACCCTTATCTGCTGAGACTGACCGGCAGACTGTCCCTGGTGTGTGTGTGTTTTTTCCTCCGCCAGCCGGTGCGGTTGTACTGGTGGTGTCCTCTGTTGCCCGTGGGTGGCCGCACGCCGCCGCTGCCCACTGAGCTGTAGGCGCTGCCCTGGCTGTGGCCATGTGAGCCTTTCACGGAGAGTTTCATGCCACCGTGCTGCTGAAGACAGAAAGAGGGTGTCAGACACCATTCCTGCCTGGTATCTGCATCGCCAGGCTCAAGCAACGCCCAGTTCTAAAGGCAGGGAGTTTAAGTGACCACTGGAAGCAAGTCAGAAACGAGTCAGAAAGTGCAAATGCTGCACAAACCACTGACACACAGCCTTGCCGGCACTGCTAAGTTAAGTGTCTCAATCGAAGGCAGCCCTCTTTAATTTAATAGTAACTGTTACATTTGAGACAAACACTATCCTTCCCATTCAGTGACTTACAGGTAAGAAATGGGAACCAGTATGCACCTATGGCAAGTCATATCCAAATGCACTCGGGATTTCACTTCTAACCGGCTTCACCTGTCCGCGGAAATAAGGCGGCCCTCTTCCTCTCGGCAGTCAGCCCTGATGTCCCCTCTGTCAGCAAAGCCCTGTGGGGGTCTCCAGCTAGCTCTCAGGTCTCAGCACTGGCCAATCTTCAAAACAGGCTGCGTGTGCCCAGGTCGTCCCTAAGGCACTTTCTCTGCCGTGCAAAGTCCCCAGGCAAAAGCAGCCCAGGAGCACATGCAAACGGGTTTCAGGAAGGTTCCCAGCAAAACAAGCAGCAGAAGAGGGTTGAGAAAGGAAAGCAATGTGTGCTTACTGAAGGCCGCACAAGTGGTCATTTCTCCCTGAGTATTTCTAACTTAGGTCAGCAGGGAACACCAGGCCATGCAATGACAGCTCTTCCATGGAAGAGGGATACATCCAAGAAGGAATGTTCTACTACTTCATTCTTAAAAAATAAAAGACAATCATTGGGAATTCATGACACAGGTGCAAAGAGCCAACCCTCAGGAAGCCAAGGTTCACTAATAAGTATGCTTAGATAAGCAAAAAGAAGAGCCAACTAGAGTAAGACATGCACGCTGAGCAACAGGGCAGCAAATATCATCAGAGCCCCAGGGGGAGACCCCTGACCAAGGCCTCTCGTGCCGAGTCCTGCCGTAACACCCTGCACACAATCCTTTCAGACATTCATTTTGGAACTTACTAAGCACCTGCTTTCTTAATACACAACATTTCTAATTTGTCGGCTCTACACTTGGAGAAGCCACAAGGGAAACTGATCCAGGCATGCACGAGAGCCTCCCTGGAAGCTAGAGAGCAAATCCATCCATGGCGTTTGTCTGTCCAGGGATGTCCAAAGAATGTGGGGGAGGAAAGAAAGCAAGGTGCAGCTACAATATTGCACATAAGGTCATGTCAATATTCACTCTTGGTTCTATCTTCTTCTTAAAAATAAAAAAATTCAGCATATAAATTATTTTAATAAACAAACAAAAACAATAGTCTTCACTTTCTATCTTGCTTACTTCATAACTGAGTTTTATACTAACAGGATTAGCTGAAGAATTAAGAGAGATTTTGGGGGAAACAATGTTCGGAACTAATCATTTTTACAATTTCTTAACATTTTAAAGTTTTGTTTACAAGAGAAAACAAAGAGAAAGCTAAATGACCAGAAAGCAAATACCTTTTAGGGTGGTGGGCAGAGCCGTACCTTATGATACAGATGAGGGCTGGGCAGCGGGTTGGGAGACGCCGAGGGGATGGCCGGGGAAGACAGGTGGTGGACGGCTTTCAAAGACGGAGTTCCTTCAAGGCCCACTTGTCTGCAAGGAACAGGGGCGACCCCGAGGGTCGGGGGAGGTATAGTAAACCGGGTCTAGAAATGAAACAACCAGAAACAGCCGGTAAGACAACACTGGACAAAATTACCACCACCCATGTTCTAAAGTGAAGTACAGTGAAATCACAAGGGGGGCGTTTCTTTTTTAATTGTCTGTTTGCATATAAGCTCATTAGTTAGTTTTATTATAATCTAAGAATATTTTATTTTGGATTAGAAATACACAGGCTCTGAAATAGCAACTACAGTGTGAAGTATGCTTAGTGACCCAATTCAGAACTTAAAATCCATCAGAGGCCAAACAAGGTTCAAATAAAGTTACAGTCTCTGGAACAACCATTTCCACCGGGGCCTCTGATGAGAGCCGGGGGGTCCATCTCCTGCCTGAGCCCTGGAACCCGTCCTGTCCATGGCCTCAGGGCACAGATCCAGGAAGGCCACAGCCTCCCTCCTCGCCTCCCAGCAACACTGCCAGCAGCTGGGGGGGCCGCACTAGCCCCCTCCTCAGATGGGGCGCATCTCAAATAGAACACATTTACCCCAGTACCTGCGGGGAGGGAACGGGACCTCGCGGTGGGGATGGAGCAGGAGCCAGGGTCTCAGCGGCTGGCTCTCACAGCCCAGCACAAGTAGCCAGAGGCCAAAGCCCTAACCCAGCAATCCTCACCCACAGCACGTGGGGCGTGGCCCAAGACCCCGCCCCAGGCCCACCACCTCCAGAGAGCCTCCTTTGGGTGCCAGGTGGTCTCCCTGGGGCACGGGTCAGGGCTGGCCGTGAGCCTGGGAGCCATGTGTGGACCGACCGGGGCCCAGGAAGCACCAGTCCCCACTCCTCAGGCAACTTCCTTGGCCAGGTAAGGGCATCGAAAAAAACCCTGGCTCCAACCCACCCGCTGCACCTCCTCCCCAACCCTGAAACATCACCCGGGGCATGGGCTTTTATCGCCCTGTGGACTGCACAGGTGAGACTACCATAGCATGCGCTCAGGTGGGATTCTGCTAGATCTTTTCCATAGCAAGTGGTTGATTAAATCTGGAAATAAAATGAGAAGGTGGTCTTTGAGCCTTGCCTGCACATATTTAGCCTCCCTCATTACCAGCACTCAGTGAACAGCTAAATTTAAGAGGCCTCTTAGGCCACAATGCTAACTTTTCCTCATGGAAATCCTTGGCGCTCCTAACTTGGGGGTGAAGGAAGCCGACAGCAGCCACGCACCGTCCGGCTTACACTCAGCAGCCCACTGCGGTGCACAGGGGGCAGAGGTGGCAGCCGAGCACGCTGAAAACACACTGCAAACACCCTGAGCCAGGGGCGCCCCCACACGTGGCCCCGCCGAGCCCAGCAGCACGGCTGACCCGTGGTTGGACTGGTTCTCACAGTTCCAGCAACCACACAAGCGTGACTTTTACACACGCCATTGGAGGCTGTAGGAGATGCTCCGTTACGGGGCTGTCGTGTCAAACACCTCCCTGCTGTGTGTGACGAAGGTGCCACGTACTCCAAGACAAAGCCTTCCCCAGAGGAGAGCCATGCGACTCCCAGGATGCAAGTAGAGGACAAAATGTCTGTGTTTGTACCACTTTATGCTCAGATAATAACCCTTTCTTAGAAATTAGTTTTACTAAGTAAATTAACATTTTGGGTTTTATTCTCACACACATACATCCATTTAAATGATGTATAGTTGGGATATACACACAATATTTAAATAATTATAAAATCTTTTAGAAAGAAAACTTAGCAAGCATATTCCAAGAGAAAAACCTCTAAAAATAATGACTAATAAATAAAATGGTGAGGGTCAAAGATTACACAAAAACTTTCATAAGTTGAACACTGAGGTTATGAGATGAAAATAGACAGGGGCGTCCACTTCTGCACAGGGAAAGGGGGGGTGACAGCAGCTGGCTCACCCCTGGGCAAGCTCCAGACAGTGGTCCCAGGTCAGGCACTGGGTAACTCAAGGATCAAAAGAATCTCATTTCTAAAAACTGTCCTGCATGGACCTCAAAGACAGTTTTAGAGACTGTCTTTTCTCAAAAAACAGGAATTCCAGTCAAGTGGCAAATAATGAGAGAACCTTCTATAACAAGACAGAAGTGTCTTCCAAAAGACTTTATTAGATGTTTTTTTCCCAATTCAAAAATGCCAGCAACCTCCTCCAGCGCACTGAGACCCTCGGACACCGTACCTGATTGTTCGCTGTCATTATCAGCGTCCTAGAAGCCGTGGGCTGAGCCTTGCCACTCGGCACGGGCAGCGCGGTGGGCAGGCCGGCCATCAGGGGAGTCGGGGCCTGCAGGCTGAACTGGTAGACGCTGGGCGTTGTGCAGGGCGGCGTGTCCGAGTCCTTTTAGCAGGAAAAATAAACAGGAAGCTGCTCACAAGGGTGCACTGCCCCCCAAAGTCATGAAAGGAAAGTCATGCCTGCGCCAAGGCTAGCTGTGGAGAGTTACTGGAATGAGTCTACAATTGCTGGGCAATCAACAGCCCAAAAGCTCTCTAAATACCTTCAAGTGATGTGAAAACTGAAAAAGCTTATTAAAGGAAATACAGAAGAGACATCTGGACTGGAACTTCTTATCTCCCAATGGGACTTAAAAAACAAAATTCTAGAAAGCCCACCGTGGTCTGCTAGGGGGGCCGTGTGTCCCTGCGAGGCCCCGGGACCGGGATGCAGCGCTCCGAGCCGACCCCGGGGCAAAGCAGAGCGGGACCACTGGGTGCAGGCCTCGGGACTGCCTCACAACACCTCTTCTTTTCTAATTTAAAAAGTGACTGAAACTCAGGAGATAGATCTTAGAGTCCACCAGGAAAACAGCCCACCCAGTGGAGGCCCAGGAACACTCACGATGTCGCTTCCGGAGAGGGAAGACACGGAGGACGCGGACGAGCCGGAGGACAGCAGCTGGGGGCTGGGGAGGGACAGCGTCAGACGCTGGCTGTAGGAGGCCTCGGGGTCCCGGCTCGGGGTCTGCTCCCCGTTGCACACGGCGATCCGCTCTTTTATCTTAATCCTGTTGTCTGTGGGGAGAAGACACACCTTGGTTTCTAACTCACAAGGAGGTGCAGCCGCACAGGCCAGCAGGGCAGCCACCAGCCTTGTGTTCTGAGCCCTCAAAACGCTGCTGAGACGAAAGGCAGGACTGAGATTTTGGTTTAGTTTAATTTTCAAAATATTCAATTCAGTTACTGGAAAATATTTACATATGTTGGGACAACTTGGGCATATAAACCTCCTAACTATAAATTTTATGGAATCTAACTGCAGCTCAAGTATTTCCAACAAATGCTCAGCAGCTCTCATGAAGATGTGCAAAGATGTGGTACTCCAAGGCCTGTAAAACAGCTCAGGGGTCATCTCCTACGGGTTGAGACGCTGATGGCTTGCCTGTATTGGCTGGATACAACATGTAATTAAAGTTAACTTCATCAGTTTGCTTCTCACACTGTTAACACAGACCCTAGAAACGCTAAGATCTACAGAACCACGTGGGTCCGCGTCTCAGGGTTTAAATTAACCTCAGGAGAAAAACTAGACAGTTACTTAGTATGAATTGTCCACCATCAGGGGACAAAACGATACTTCTGCGCTAGTCCCTAAACACCCACAGCCATGTGCCTGAGCGAGCGTGCTTACCGAGAACAGGTGGCGGGCTGACCTCGCTGCCCCATCTCTCTTTGATCCACCTTCGATAGTCAATCACTTCCTGAGTTACTTTGATGATTCTTCCTAAAGTACTGCAACATGATAAGGTTGGCAATAAATACAGAACAACAGATGTCAGGGAAATAGTAATGCCTTCAAATCAGCTACCGCATACTCTCGATATGCCACCTTGTTAGGTAGAAGACAGTATGAAGAAAAGCTAAAATAACTTTACAAAATATCCACAACTTTCAATGTTTAATGCACTCTGAGCTCATAGCAGAGAAAAAATGGGTTTGATTATGTACAAGCCCTTCACTCTACACAGAGCTATAAGAAGAAACACTGTTGACGCAGGATTCCTGAGTGGGGGAAGCCCACCCTCTCTGCCCACCATAGCCACCGAGGTCTGCATTCCCACCCCACAGCCTGGGGGCAAAGGCACGGAGCGTGCCACAGACACTGCGAGTCTGTGACGGGCCCAGCCATGGCTGACCGCACTGTGAGAAGACAGTGGACAGGCCATAAGGGCACAGGGGTCCCTCGGCCGGGCCTTGACATCGATCCGTCCTGGAACACGCGTGTGAAGAACTCACGGCTGGGGGACCAACAGCGTGCTGACAACTCGCACAGACCACATGCGTCTCTTTCCACTTCCCAATCTCGCCCCCTCCCTCGACCCTTATCCCACAGCCTCCACAACCACATAATCCGGGTGTCAAAATAAGTAATTCTGGCTCCCAAAAGAGACAAAGAACAATGTTCCCAGCCAAACGTGCTCCAAAAGGGTACACAAGGGGCAGGCACACGTGAGAGAAGCAGGGAGCTCAGACCCTCATTCACAAGGAAGCTGAAGACCCGTGTTCTAAAGACGGCCTGGAGAAAAACGCATCACGCACAGAAGTCTTAAAGGGCAGAAATCCCCTCCCTAAACAAAATGCCCTGAAGATAATGTTAACTCCCCAAATAAGAACACTTCCAACTTTTGACCACAGAGAATCAAATACAGCCATTCTGCCCCTGAAACGTCTTCCTCACTAAGAGTTCCTAGTTCTACCAGAGTGAGACGCGCCTGTTAATAAACCTCAGGGACACTTCCTGGAAGCCAGCAAGCCATGCTCCGGCACCCACAGGCCGACGGCACTCACCTTTCGGAATCTCTGTTTGGATAGGACCTTGCCAGCGGTGACACGGCATGGCTGAGCACGATGTAGGCATAGTCGAAAACCTGCTTCACCTGCATGGCCCCGTACGAACTCCGGCCAACGTCATTTCCTGCAACGCAAAGGGAGTGGCAGTCATCGGCAACTCGTGGAGGTTATCCCGCCTTTCTGGATCTTCTCGGGTTATTCTGAAGGGGCCCTCCCCTCTGAGCCACCGCGGGGCTGGGTCAGCTAACGAGGGGCACCAGGGCCATCGCCTGCAGATGCCCTCAGCCGCTCGGGCCCAGCTCCAGACGGCGGTCAGGGACCAACAGGCACAACACACCCCCTCAAGCCTTCCACAACGAGGGGCCACACTCAGGCTGAGTCGTTCTCCACGTAGCCGAAAGTATGCCTGGCAGCAGCCTGCTTCAAACTGCCAGCTGAGGGGGCGGCATGGGCCTGGCAGCTCCACCTACCCCACAGCTGCAAACACAGCAGCTGACTAACCCAGAGCAAATACCAATTCAGGGGGCACTCATGGACCCTGCAAAAAGTAAAGCCACGAACACAGAATGCTCCTGAAGGAGGCATGTTCTTGCACTGGAATTTTATATTTTCTAGATTTAATCAAATAGCTCCATGATAACATGGGTCTCCATTTGGAAATGTCTCCAATTTGCTTGATCCGACAGCACGCTACCGAGAAAAGCATCACTCAGAAACCACAGCACAAACCACTTCATTTCAAAACAACAACAAAAAACAGTCAGTGTAATTTCATTCAAAAGATTTTTAAGAAGGAAGTCCCATGCCCCAGAAGCCACAAAACAAGAACAGAAATCATTAAATTTGAGAGTATTTTGTTAAAAAATGTATAGTACTGGAACAATAAAAATGCCAAATACAAATAAAAAAAAAGAGGGGATGAAAGTACAACATGAATAACAAAGAAAAGCTTCCCTAACATGCATAGGATTCTCACAAAATCAGTAAGAAAATAGTCCCAAAGACAAATGGACAAAGCGCATGACTTTGCACAAGAAGACACACAGATGGGCGAAGTGACTGGAGCCGCCGCCGCCCACCATTTCTGCCCCCATCTGTGGATGACGTCATCACCAACGCCAAGAGCAGCAGCCAAGAGATCCTCCAGGAACGTTCGTGGAATTGGTAAGTAACATCATGCTTACTCCCTCTCATCATGGGAGAGCTGTCAATTAAATGAAAATGTCCATCACGTGGCTTCATTAGGCTGGAGAAGTCAAAAGGCCTCTTGCCAAAGCCACAGGGATGTAAGTGCTCTGGGACACGCAAACGGCAATCACAACCGGAGCAGCCGGGACCAGCCGTACGCATCAGTGCAGCCCATCCCCGCAGGTGGGAAGGAGGGTCTGGGTAAAAAACCAAGTTTCAAGTCCACACTGCAACCAAAAATGTTTTTATAGGAAAAAACTAAAGAAATTCACAGTAAAATAGGATGGGATGGTAGCGTACTTCACTTTTCTAAGTCACATACCTTTGGAAAGTACATGCCTGCACGATGAATAAAATCATATTTTCATAATCGAAAAAAATTCTTTTTCTTAGTTACTTTCTACCTTTTCCGGCTGATTAGAAGACGTAAGGAGCTCTGGAAGTGCAACCATTAACTCAGCACGCCGCCACCCTGCCCCCCCACCCCCGGCGCAGGGGTGCCCGCTGGCCGCAGCACCCCACACAGCCCCTTACCCGGCAGCAGGGGGTCCTCGATGCACAGCATGGATGGGCGGTACCCGCTCGTCATGGCTTTCATGATCTCCTCTTTGGCGATATAGGCACCTCCTTCTTTTATTCTAATACCAGTTTTCAAGTAATTAAAATTTCTTCCATATAATTCAAAAAATTCTACAAGAAGCATTCCAAGGTTTTCATCAGCTCGCCGGGCATCAATTCTTGGGTGCAACTGTGAAGGCAATGCGCGGATGTCATCTTCCGAGGAAGCCGGGATGGGGTGGGCTCCGCTTCCTAGCAGTTGCTCCACCTGCCACAGGGCACGCGCTCGCCACCCAGTCCCCGGAGCCGCTCACGGGACTGAGCAGCCACCGTCAATCAAGTGTGCAAAAGAAAGGAAACCTTCTCATCTGAACTTTCCACAAGACTAATTCTTTGAAATTGGCAATACATATGGCAACTTCCTACCAACACAGATACCTGATTAACTACAAGTTAAAAAATATTAATAAATTGGCCATAGTCGGCCACACTTAGCTATCCAGCTGGTAGACAGAGTTTTGCAGGTTCTCCTCACCTTTAATCCTGTTAAAAAATACAACCAACAGGGGGCAGTATTAGATCGACAGTATCCAAGGATCACATCAAACCAGAAGGGGAGACGATTCATTTCAGCTGTGTGTGGGTAACTGGTATTAAATCATAATATTTACAGCAAACCTACATGCTTCTCATCCAGGTGAGCACATGACTCCGCTGTGCTCCTTTCAGCAGGTAATTAACTTAGCAAGTCTAAGCCTCCAACTACTGGCAACCTGTGGAGCGTCAGTGATCTGGACTCATGACTCAGCAACTGAGACCTGCGCCGCCCATGACGGCAGCCTCTAGCCGCAGGGGGACCTTAAATAAAATTAACTAAAATAATAAAATTAAAAACGAAGGGAAAAATAAGTCCTGCTAGTCAGTCCCAGTGGCCACAGTGTAGGTGCCCACTGGCCGCAGGCTGCCTGGGGCTCGGTGAGGGGCTGCGCAGCTGAAACGTCTGCACTGCTCGGGGAGCCCCGGGGACAGCACGGACCCAGAACAGTGGAAGTGCGAGTGTTGTGGAGCCCAGAGACTGACCGCACTGACAGCACACGCTCCACCAGGAAACACGCCTTCCAGAGCTACAAGGGCTTCCCAGAGCCCCTTCCAGGGTGTCGTGGCCGCCTCCCCGCCACTGCCCGGCCATGGGACGAGCTCAGGGGCTGCTGAGCTGTGACCGTGCGGCCTGAGGGCAGCGGGCTCAGGGGGTGCAGATGGGACCAGCAGCTTCCAGGGCGGCGGGAAGCCCCAAGCACAGCACCCGCATGAGTTCAGTGCCCGTTAAGAGCGAGCAGACTCCCTTCATTATCACGAGGCTACTGCACTAGCGCACCTCAGGGACAACTGAAGAAATCAGGTGACCCGAATGAAGGCTGGCTTTAGATCAAATGTCAGAAAACCAGGAAGAAGGGCTGTAAGGGGAGCATACGGAGGTGGTGTCAATAGTCAAGAGAATGCGTGTGGAGTACCAGTCTCACTGTTTTTTAAAGCATCTGTACAAGACGTGACCGAAGAGGAAAGCAAGATAATTACAAGTGGTGTCGCCAGTACTGCTACCGTGCGTCAGCACCTCCTACTGACGGAAAATACCCAAATCCTGGGCATGAAGCACTCCCTAAGCACAACCACAAACACAAAATTAACACTAGGCAGGGAGGACTAAGGTTGTGTGGCCAAGAAAGAAAGGCCTGTAAAGAAAAGGGAATCCTTCGTTAAAGCAAATGCAAATGGAATTAAGGTTTCAATAAACTTACTCAAAATACAGATGATCTAAAATTTAAGAAGCCTCTCATTTTCACACTTGGTGCCCGACTTTTCTCTAGGACAAATTTTTCATACAAATTACAGCCAAGCACAAAAAAAAAAAAAAAAAAAGATCCTTACATTCTATCAAGTATGAAGTTTTAAACATACAAAGTGCTCTTCCCCAGATTTAGATCGACTGTATCTGACTTACCAGGACCAGAAAGCCCTCCCTGCTCCAATGGTGAGAGCAGCAAAGCCTAGAGCAAGCTCTAAAGGAGCAGCAGACAAGGGGTACCCACCTCTTAATCACCCCCTGACATATGAACCAAAACACAGACCGAAGCACACGTCGATGGAATCCACGAAATCATGGGTCAGGGCACCAAACGAGGCTCTCCTCATACGGAAATCCCAGGTAAATGTTTCCCAGGAGAGAACACATACGCACCTGTAGAAAGCTGATGGCCATTAAAATTAGGCTGTATGAGCTGATTCCACCTGTAAAAACCTCGTTCAGGTCCCTCTGCAGGAGGAACTGTTTTAATACTAAAATCAAGTAAGGCAGCAAGGAATATTTCTGTAAATTAAAAAAAAAAGGTGAGGGGGAGAAAATATTTACTAATTCATACGCTTTTAAGAAATTTCACATGGCAAATTTCACATGGTAGAACGGAAAGTTTAATCGCTCCCACTGCCACCTGAAAGGGCTTGCTCCACCATTCTCAAACGTGAGGGGCTCCCTGAACCCAGTGGGACCCCCCGAGGCCGTGGCTCAGCAGGGCCCATTTCCAAGTCGCAGCCGGTGCCCGTCCCTCCTCTCCCCCAACCAGCAACCTGCCTAACAGGCTATGGGGCTGCGCAGGCAGAGGCCCCGAAACCCCAAACCCAGGGACCCAGAAGGAAAGCAAGCAAAGGGGAGCAGGAAGGAGCAGCTGGTGAAGCTGGGCCAGCACGAGGCGGCATCACCCAGAGTAAGGTGAGGGGCAGGTCCTCCCAAGGTGGGGAGCAAAGCTTTGTGCAAAGAGTGACGAGGAGATGCAGAGTGACCCGAGAAGGATTAGAGGTGGGGGGTGGGGGCATTAGCAGGGGTCAGTCCCTTCCTGGGGAGGGGCTGTCGGTGGGGGTCTGCATCCTCCTGGGGGTGGGCTCGCTCCCAGGAGGGTACAGACGCAGAGGAAGGGGGCTGAGTGAGGGCACGAGGCCTGGAGGCCGTGAGAAGAGTCGGGGTCCACATCACGGGGGCAGATGTGCTCTGTGCAAGGAATCCCCTCCTTCTGCCAGAGAGGAGGGCAGACGCATTGGGTCACTGGCTGCACCTGGGCCAGTTCCCCAGGCGTCAGCTCGGGGAAACTGCTCTGGAACTTGCTCCATTCTATCAAAGTTTGAAGTTTTAAATATACTGACGTCACAAGAGCCCTTTCTGCGCAACAGCTTGGAAACAAACCTGACATAATAGTCAATTCCTAAAATGTCTTATCCTAGAAGGCAAATCTGAGCAATAGCCACACAACTGTGAAGTAACTAGAAATAAAGAGTGTAGGGTGGGTAACTTAACTGAACGGTTTCTATTACTAAAAGCTACGAAGCCACAAGCAGTGTAATGACCCAAGCTCCTTGTTCTCCACCGGCTGAAGTGCCAATGGCAGGTACCTTCATGTAGTTCTTGATGAACTCGGCTGCCCGCACACCCGTCTCCATGTTGAAACTGATGTCCACTTTAACTTCAGTCTCCTGGTCGGTGAGCTTTATTATAGGGACCTGCGGAGATGTCATTTTAAGGCTTGTACTTTGACACGCCACATTTTCGATGGTCAGGCATCAAAATGCTTCCAAGGGAACAAAACAAAAGGAGACTAGGGACCGTTAACCCTTGGATTTTAAAGACGAGGGAAAGGAGGCTTTGCCAGGTACCCACTCCCCCAGTTGCTGGGCAGCCCAGCACCCCAGCCAGCCCCTCAACCGGCTCACACCACGTGCACAGCCCTCCCGGGCCCTGCTGCATGACGCAGACGCAGGGCTGCGGTCCAAGGGTCCCCATGGGCTTTTGCCAGAGAGAACGGGGGTGGGGTGTGGGGGGTGAGGCACGGGGGAACGGGAAGGGGAAGCGAGATGGGGCCGGCCAGGCGGGGAGCACAGGATTCCCAGTGCTCAGCTGCCATCATTTCTGGAAACGTTCCAACTAACCTCAAAGCCATTTACTCTAGACAGTTTAACCAAAACAAAATTTTTTTTACTTTTGTTTTTAAAATCAGAGAATAAAAGGCTATTTTGGAAGCATCTTATCAAAAAGGATTACCTTCAAAAGGCACTAAAACCAGCCTCATGAAAGCTGCCCAGGCCACCCTTCACTCAGGCCACAGGAACCCCACACACCCCCAGTGTGTTCTTCAAGAAGGAAAGGCAATGTTTTGTTTCCTTCAGCCTATAATGAATAAAAATTGATGTTCCCTTCACCAGAAGAACCAAAGACTAGTTAAAGGTTTTAAAAACTCATGTGGAAAGCCTAGCATTAAATCCCGATTCCTGTGGCACCCACCTGAATCAGGGTTTAAAACATAAACCCAGCCCCACCCTAACCAAGACGGCGGAGTGAGACTCTTCGGGGCTCCATTCCCCGATAGAAACTTTGCAGAACCCACAAGAACTGGCAGAAACCTCTTTCTCAAAGCTCCAGAAAAACAGTAAAAGGGCTGCGGCAACAAGGCGGCGCTGAATCAGGGAAATGGACACCGGGAAGTGGAAGGAGCTTGCGGGGCACCCTCGGCAGCGCAGCACGGATCCCTGTCCCTGGTCCCGAGGGCAGAGAGCAGCCTGCGAGCGCGTGCTTGGGGCGCAGACACCGACCGGTGGTGGCTGCAGGACTCGCCCAGAACGTGCCTTGTAGGCAGGACAGGCTCACTGAGCCTCCAGTGCCCAGGACAGGAGGAAACTGCTCCCCAGGGAAGAGGGGACAGCAGAGCCACGTCAACAGGGGCGTCCCAGGGTTACGTGCACATGTCCAAGACAAGAACCCCCCCCGAGGACCAGGAGGCCCCCACGCTTTGGCCCGGAGCCATTCTCCACACTCATCGTACACATGAGCCCTCAAGGAGCGCGCTCACCCGGGCCAACACGCCACACTCCAAAAGGCGCTTTCTCCTTTCTTTCTGTGGTTTGTCATGACACGAGCTGGATACAAGTCAGAGTCTAAACTCCAAAGATAACACATTACAATTCAAACATTCAGGTCTCAAAAAAAGTTACAGAACATACAGGGAAAAAAAAAAAAAACACCACACAGGAAGCAAAGGCCCAAAGGAGAAGATAAAAGCATCAGAAACCATCACCGAGGAGGACAAAACCTGGGACATTCCAAAGGCTTTTAAAAAAATGGTTCAAAATAGGCTCAAAGAGCTAAAGGAAAACATGGACACAGGACTAGAGGAAATCAGGTAAGCAAGAGATGAACAAGCGAGAGATGAACACACAGACAGAAAATCAATAGAGAGGTGGAAATTGTGACAAGGAACAAAACAAAGCTGAAGAACCCCTAGGGCACAAAGAAAACAACTGAAATAATTAAGTCTGTGCCACAGAAAGCAGCAAGAATCCAGAAAAGTGGACACAGCCTGAAGAACCCATGGGACACCACCAACGTAACCAACAGCATTACGGGAGTCCCAGGAGGAGAAGAAAGAGAATATTCAAGAAGTAATGGCTGAAAACTTCCAAATTTAAGAAAATAGATGAATATATACATCCAACATGCTCAGAGAACTCCAAACAGGACAAACCCACACAGACCCATGCCACGGCACATTCTAATCAAGCTGTCAAATGCCGAAGATAAAGTGAGAATTCTGAATGTCACAAGGGAAGCAATGTGTCACACACAAGGGGGCCTCAGTAAGGTTAAGCACCAATTTCTCATCGGAAATCATGGAGACAAGAAGGCAGCGGGTGACATATTTAAGGTTCCAAAAGCAAAAAAGTGCCCACCGAGAATTCTATATCTGGCAAAACTGTCCATCAAAAGTGAGGGAGAGATTAAGATGCTCCCAGTCAAACGAAAGCTGAGGGCACTCATCACCAGACCAGCGTGACAAGGACCGTGGATGACAGACGGAACCCGCATGAATAACCATCTCCAGTGAGGGCAACGCCATGGGTGAATACACATGCCAGGGCCACTGTATTTTTGGTAACTGCACTTTTTAATTCCTTCAGGATCTAAAAGGCAAAGGCATAAAATGTAATTTGTGACAAGAACTACATAAACGTGGGGGTGGGGGGCAGAGGAGCATAAGAACATTAGTATATATTGAAGTTAAGATGGTATCAAAACAAACGAGATCGTTACAGATTTGGGAAGTTAAATTTAGGACACATGGTAACTACAAAGAAAATACTCAGAGAACAGGCAAGCTCAGAGACAGAAATTAGAGTTCGGGTTGCCAGGGGCAGGAGTGAGGGAAACTGGGAGTTAGGGCACAATGGGTGGAGAGTTTCTGTTTCAGGAGATGGGACATTTCACCAGTGGAAGGTGGTGAGGGCACTGCAACATCGTGAATGTGATTAGTCCCTTTCAGTGGCATCTGGGAAGTGGGTGAGATGGGAAGGTTTACGTTGTATATACAGCTCCACAACTGAAAAAAGAAAAACGAAACAGAAGAGCAACTCAAGAGACAAAGACAACTAAATGCAATACATGATCCTGGATGGGACCTAGCAAGAGAGGAGAAAAGGGCCAGGGGGACACTACTGGGACCTATGAGAAAACTGGAACATAGACTAATAAGCTTGACGTCAATGTTAAATGTCCTGAACTTGACAACTACACTTAAGGTGGTTGCAAAGTGAAATATCTTTGTTCTTAGGAAACGTACGGCAGTATGGAGTGTTTGAGGAACACGACATAATACAATTTACACTCCAGTTTTTCAGAAAATGGATTGATAACTAGGCAGTACACAGATGGAGCAGCGAATGGGGCAGGCTAAGAGCGATGGGGGTGCGTGGGCTCTCCGCGCGGGTCTGCGTTAGAGGGGCTGACCAGTCCACACCAACCACGCCCACCTGAAAGCACCGAGTCAGCAAGGCGAGGGACGTGAGCGTGAGACATTCCAGAAATCCCGAAAAGTAACACATTTTCCAAAATGATTCCTCAAAACCGTTTCCAAAGCGGCCTGAGGCTCGATGCCGGCACCTCAGTGACGTGATGAAGTCGTCCTTTGGCGACCGCCACATGTCCGTCCCCCTGGGCACCTTCTTCCCACACTCCTGGGCTACTTGCTTCCCAGAATCACTGCCGGCACTCACCTGCCTTACACACTCACACACACTCACGGGGTGGATCCCCAAATACAGAAAATTAATAAAATTTAAGAACACTTATTTTTTGGTTGTCGTTCAGCTTCAGCGGCCCTCTCCCCTGGCTCCCACGCCCGTGCTGCTACTACCCTGAGAGAGAGTCGCCAGGCAATGGCTGCAGTCACTCAAAAGAGCTACGGTGGACAAGCAAGGGTTTGCCCTGTACAGCCTCCCCAACCCCCCAGCAGCAGAGGAAAAGGTTCTTGGCACCTGCTGGGGACTGAATCACGCCCCCCACGAAAGGCACGTTCAGACCTCAATCTGCTCCTGGGGGTGTGAGCCCAGTGGGGAGTGGGACCTTTGAAGACATTATTAGTTAAGGTGCCCAAGCTGAACAAAAGTGGGCCTTAATCCAGTATGGCTGAGTCCTTACAAGCAAAGGAAACTGGACACAGAGAGAGAAGCCACAGGGAGCAGCTGGACGCTGGAAGTCAAGGGAACCCAGAAGAGAATGGAGAAGATGCTGCCACGTGCATTGCCACGTGACAGGAAAGACAAGGAACCCTAAAGACTGCAGGTCAGCAAGAAGATACCAACCCTAGGAAGAGGCCAGCCTTCTAGTCTACGAAAACAGGAGCCAATAAATTCCTGTTGTGGAGCCAGCCCAGTATGGTATTTCAGCAGCTGTAAAACCAAACCCATTTTGGGTACAGGAAAGAGGGGTGCTGCTATTGCAAACACCTAAAAACATGGAAATGGCTTTGGAATTGGGTAGAGGGAGGAAGAATTGAGGACCCAACAATGAGAGCTGTAAAGAAAGTCTGTTATTTTAAATAATACATCATTCATCCTGAACAGGATGTCGGTAGAAATACGGACATTAAAGGTGCTTCTCAGGAGGCCTCAGAAGGAAATGACGAGGGAGGATACAAAGGGGCAGATTACGAGGGACACAGGAAAACTCTCCTCCATGAAAAACACTAGAGAAAAGACAGAAGAGTGCTCCAGAATTCTGTTCCAGGGTCCCACCGGCTGGGTTAGGATTTATAAATACGTATCGACTGAGCGACTGGAGAAACCAAGAGCCTACGCTGGGAACTGTGTCAGTCTTTTATCCGGAGAGCTGCTGGGAAAGGCAGACGGACTCACACTGCAGTTGCAGGCAGGTTGGAGCAGGACCTGGGGAGCAGCCAGGGAGACGGCAGTGGGCGCAGCGGTCGAGCGCGGTGGGGAGTGCCTTCCACGCCCGGGCACCTGCCTCGGTCACTGGTGTGAGTGATGGTCCTTTGCACACCCACAGCTGAAGGTCCCCAAGTCTGGAACATGCTGCTACAGCAAGCGGATGATTGTGGAAGTGGGTTATTTTCCAAGCCCCATGCAACCATCTTTGGAGAGGGCTGGGAGACACCCCTTCACAGCACTGCGGCCAAGAGTTCAAGGGAACTCACGATTTGGCTGGCTTGTAGCAGCGCAATTCCTTCTCTGCAGAAGCCCGCAGGGTGCAAAGCCGAGAGGGAGGGGAGCCGCACAGAAGTGACCGGAGCTCTACACCAAGCCCAGGGACTTGCTGGTCCACAGCAGAGAGGGACTGCGGGGAGTCTGAGCTGAAGGGGTGGATGCCTGCCACAGCCCCAGGGTATCATAGCCGCAACCCCAGGAATGGCGGGGAGTACTGGGTCTTAAAGCCCTCTTCCCTGCCAAGCTGTACAGGCACAACCCCAGCCACAGGGTGGGCGGCCCCATCGCACTGACCGGACATCCACACGGTTTGGACCCCCACTCGCTGTATAAACGACGTTGGGGAGAACTGGAATGAGGATAACAGGTGGCTCGGGAGCGCCATCTGCTGGGCTGGCAGGTCAGGGGAAGTACACTGCATCAGGCTACAGCGCTGCCAAATCACAGATGACTGTTCAGTAAGCCTGCATATCCTAGAAGAACCCTACCAAGATCAACAAATGGCAAGAGGCCCAAAACAACAGAAAATTATAAAGCATAGGAAGAAACCAGAAGATATGGATAATCAAAACACCCAAAGTAAAAACTCGGAGGAGATACAGAACTTGGAGCAATTAATCAAAAAAGTAATCACAGACAATACCATGGCTCAGGACATAAAGGACATCAAAGACCCCAGAGGAGCATAAAGAAGAATTTGCTAGAGTAAATAAAAAATAGATGATCTTATGGAAATAAAAGAAATTGTTGATGAAATATAAGATTCTTGATACACATAGTACTAGATAAGAAGAAGCTGAGGAAAGAATGAGCAAGTTGGAAGAGAGCAGGTTGGAAAGTGAAAGCACAAAAGAAAGAATGGAAAAAAAATCGAAAAATTCAAAATGGATCTCAGGGATATGATAGACAACACAAAGAGCACAAATGTAAGCAACACTGGTGTTCCAGAGGGAAGAGAAGGGTAAAGGACTAGGAAGAGTATACAAAGACACTGTTGGAAAGAACTTCCCAACCCTTCTAAATGATATAAACACACAAATCACAGATGACCAACGAATCCCAAATAGAAAAAATCCAAATAAACCCACTCCAAGACATATTCTGATCAGATTGTCAAATACTGAAGAGAAGGAGCAATTCTGAAAGCAGCAAGAGAGGAGCAATTCACCACATAAAAGGGAAACAACGTAATACTAAGTACTAACTACTCAGCGAGCACCATGGAGACAAGAACGCAGTAGTAAAATATACTTAAAATTCTGAAAGAGAAAAATTGCCAACCAAGAATTTTTTATCCAGCAAAGATCTCCTTCAAATTCGAGGGAGAGTTTAAAACCTTCACAGACAAACAATTCTGAGAGAATGCACTAACAGGAGAGCTGCCCTATAAGAAATACTGAAGGAAGCCCTACCAACTGAGAAAAAAAAAGAGAGAGAGGTATGGAGAAGAGCACAGAACTA
>PVKY010001784.1:0-29477 GCA_004027775.1 Bradypus variegatus | reverse complement strand
CTGGGGAAAACTAAGCTGTTGTTGTATCAGCCCTGGTAGCCATGTTGCACAAAGAACTTCATGCATGCTACCTTAATCGTCCCCAACACAGACTTCCTCACCTATGAGGCTCAGCCAGGTTGGCATGGTTTCTAATTCAGTTTCACCTCTTCTGCTCATCTGCTGCATGAAATCAGGGCCTCTGAGGGAACATTTCCATCTCTTCCCACAGCCTGCTCCTGCCCAGATTTCATACCCAAGCCCTCAAGGCCCCTGTAGTTGGACCCCTGCCTTCTTCTCTGACTTCGTCTCATACCAAGTTCCCACTTGCTCACTATGTTCCAGCCTCTTGGGACATCTGTTTCCTGAACTCCCCAAGGTCATTCCTCCCCACCGAAACTTTCCCTCCCTAGTCCATCTGCCTGCAAAGTTCTTCCCCTAGACCTTCAGGTAGCTCATTCCTATCCATTGTTCAAAAGTCCTCTGCCCAGAGAGGCCTTCCCTGACCACACAGCACCCTGTTTTATTTTCTTCATTCCTTTCTTCATTTGTTTACTGTCTGACTCTCCCCACGTTGAGAATATAGGAATCTTGTTGACTACCGTCACTCCAGCTTTTTAGAAAATAAGAGCTTAATAAGGATTTCAATGAGGTTTCTATCTTTTCAGTTTGAGCTTTTGACATCCTTGCAATCTTCTACACCTTCTTTGAACAACGAAGGTTCTAGGTTGAATTAAACATGCCAGTATCAAAGATGTGGCTTTAATCCTCTCTTGGGTTCAACATCACAAGATTAAGTGAACATCCAAGTTATATGGATTCTGCACACCAGTCAGAAGAGAGGTTAAAATCATTCTGAACCAGTAAAGAGGGCAGGGAAGCCAACTTAAGGGAGAAGACAGAGAGGGCTGTAACACCATCTCACTACTGAGGAACAAAGGAGATGGAAATTCACCTGAGCATATCTGACAGCATTTAAGCAGTGAGTCTTTTATGGCTCCCCATTTCTAACTTACTACTCTTAGTAATGGCATGCCTGGTGTGGGGCTCCACACCGTGGACCCTCAGAGATGCTGTGGAGGTACAACACCTGCCACTTTGGGCTTTATGGATGAGGGCAGAGTGAATTTTTCATCTGGGGACATTCTTTGGTGGGCTCAGCAAGTCATCACCTCTGTTTTACCCCTTGTCATTGATCACAATCCAGCTATAATTGTTTTTATTCCAGATTGGTATAATGGCTTCAATAAAATCCACATAAAATGAAATAAAATCCCAGTAAAATCCCAACCAACCTGGCATCAGTCATTTACTTGATCTATGGCTCTGGACAAGTCATTTCACCTGAGTCAACTTCTTTGCCTGTAAAATGGGAATAATATGACCATCTTGTCACATTACCAGTGTTGCAGGGACCGAATAGAATATGTGAAAGCACTTTGAAAGGGGTATTAGATGACTAGGAGGTAGGATTATAGGATTTTACATCCTATTTCCATTATTTGCATTTTGCCAAATCACTTTGCAGCCCAATGGTATTTCCTGCCAGGTTCTGCTCAGTGACGGCCCTGCCCAGTCAGCGAAACGTATTATCATCTTGCCTTACCCAGGCAGCTCAGCTCCACCGCAACACACACCTTTTCCGCCCGGGGTTAGGGCCCCTCCTTTCTGGAATAAGCCGCCACATCGGCTCTCCCAAATCCTTTCTTCTCCCTAAGATAACATTCCATGCCCTATTTCGTTTTCCTCTTTCTCTTCCTTGCCCATCTTGCTCCCCCCTCCTGAGTACTCTTACTCAGAACCCATCCTGGTGCTCTTCCTCTCACTGTCCTCTCCTTAAGTCCCCATTCACCTAGCCGGCTTCTTCCCAGCCCTTCACCCTCCTCTCTGCCCAGCCACTATTCTTTGCACTTTCTCCACCCCGCGTCCCAGCCCCGCCAGCCTCTTTCCCCTTCTCTCAGCCGTTTCTGGTCTGAGCCGTTTCGGGTGTGTCGTTCTGGTTCTCACCGCCAGGCGTTGGAAGTTCAACGCTGGTCGGAGCGCGCGGGCTTCGCACGCGCTGGTCGGTGGGAGGTCCGGGGAGCCTGGCGAGGAGAGGCTGCGGCCGCTGCACATGAGAAGCGCGCAGACGGAGCCTTCCCTGGAGTTTGTCAAGGAAAGGTGACCTACAGTTGGGTACTAACAGCAAACCGAAGTTTTGCACGTCATGTGTGTCAGGACCTCATGCTGGACCAGCTCCCTTGGGCACACCTCACATCTTTGCATCTGCTCCTGAACTGGCTTGGGGGTTCCTCCTGGTCCCCACCGTTAAGGCAGCCTGGCAAAGGCAAGCACCCATCCCTGGAAGAGTCTTCCTCCCAGTGCTCTCTCTATAAATAACTTTTTATTATTGTTACAATGAAAGGATTATTTGAGGGATACACTGAATTTGCTAGTAGTGAGATTGTACCCCCACAAGCACAGGCAATTTTCAACTTCCAAAGCAACCCATTCAGTGCTAGATAATTCACAAGAGACCTAGGGCACTTCCCAGTAAAGATAGCACATTGAACATAGTCATATTATTTTTTTGCTATTTAAAACTCACTAAAACTACAGTAAAAGAATTTTTAAAGGCACACATCCTCAAAGATGGTAAGAAAAAGAGTAGTTGACAAAATTTTGGAAGCTGAAAAATAGAAGGATAGGTGGCTACTGACTTATTAGACCCAAGTAAGCAGAATCCTTCCAGTACAGGGTAAGCAGAGAACCACCAGCATAAAATGACAGACCCTTAAAAGGCCAAGTTATCTCTGAAAGTGTGGCGTGGAAGCAAAATAAAAGATGGTGGGTAGAAAGCTATAGAGAAGAAAGTAGATTTCTAGATCCTCTTTCTAACCTCTACCGCTCCTCTCACCAGACAAAGATCTATCTCTTAAGATAAAATAGAAGGTCCTCCAGGCACAGTTGAAGGCAGGGATACTGTCAAAATAACAGGAAGCTTATATATAACAAAAAGCTTAGCCATGTCCCCCTCAACCCCCATCCCCCCAGTCTTCCCCCATTGTCCACCCAAAGATGCAGGTCTGTTTTCTTTAGGACATCTGACCAACCCAAAAGGAAAAACTTGAAGATCCTGACATTTGGGTTCCCCAACAAACAGCCTAACCAGATCGCCCTACAATGAAGCTCTACATTGGCAGCTTCCACTCACTGCTCAGAATTTCCAATCAGCTCTTTGTGTTTCACTGTTACACCAAGTTACAACTAGGAAGTCTTGGTCACTAAGTAAAGCCTTGTTTTAGTTTCCTTGGCTGCTCAAGCAAATACCAATACAATGGTTTGGCTTAAACAATGGGAATTTATTCTTTCACAGTTTGAGGCTGGGAAAAAGTCCAAATCAAGGCGGCATCAAGGCTATGCTTTCTTCCCGAAGACTGTGGCCTTTTAGGACTGGCTGCCTGTTATCTTAGGTTCTTAGTTTGTCCCAAGACAGATGTCATTGATGTCCAGCTTCTGGCCACTACCTCTGTGACCTCTTCTCTGTCTGAATTTTGTTCCTCTTTAAAGGACTAAGGATTAATCCTTAATCCTATTAAGGTCCATCTTGATTGAAGTGGGCCACCCCTTAGCTAAAGTAACCTCATCAAAAGGTCCTACTTATGATGGGTCCATACCCACAGGAATGGGTTAAACTTAAGAACATGTTTTTCTGGGGTACATACAGCTTCAAACTATCACACTCCACCCTCTCGACCCCCCCAAAACATATTCTTTCTGTATGCAACATACATTCATCCCATCACGATATCCCCAAAGCCTTTCAGAAACAATGCTTAGTACGAAGTATCATCAAAATCGGTATGGGTGTGGTCTGTCTCGGAGCACAATTCCCCTTGATCTGTGGACCTATGATACCTAGAGAACAAGTTATTTGCTTCCAATGTACATCCACCCTTCTCAAGAAGCTGCTAAAATATGTTAGGGATGGGACTAAGGTGCAATAAGTGAGGCACTTGCCTTGAGCACAAAATTTTAAGGGGTACCAAAAACTCAGTAATCAAGATAAAGAATATTTTAATGTACTGTTTTAAAAAATCAAAATGAATGCCAAAAAAATCCATGATGAACAAAATATCAAAATGTTAAAGGGAGAATCCAACAGGTCTGGGATTGAGGTGAGTGAGAACAAGTCATGTGAGTGCAGGGCTGGATCTTGTCTTTATTTGAAATTTTAATATTTTTAAATTTTGATATTTGATATGTCAGCCCTATTCAAAGTGGGATGGGACCTCACAGAGTCATGAAAACATGGAGGTGAGAATCATCAGGAGCCATCTGGAAGCCTGGTTATCACACTAACAAAAATTATGACATAATTAAATTGGAAGGAAAGTGGGGATCAGAGTGTGTGTGTGTCTGGTTGACTGGTGGTAGAAATGAGAGTTAAACCCTCCTCTTCCTTGGTGGGCAGTCAATAGATAATGCCACTGTGCTGGTTTGAATCTGTTATGTCCCCAACAAAAGCCATGTTCTTTTAATCTAATCATGTGGGTAAAGACTTATTATGGGTGGGATCTTTTGATTAGATTATTTCCATGGAGGTGTGACCCCTGCAGTTTCCTGTCCTCAACATGGCCAGGCTAGAATTCCATTTCCAAAAGACTGGGTCCCACCAAGAGGAAAGTGTTCATCTTTGTGCATGGTGCCAAATGATGGGCCAAGAGTTTGGCTAACCAAGTGCCCCCTAAGGTTAGGGAGAAGCAGTTGAGGCTCCGAGAGCAGAAAGCAGCCAAAGGACCATGATTGGAGTCTGAAATAAGGGCTGCCTTTTCCAGGCATTATATCCCAGCACCAAAACTTAGACCCGGATGGGGCCTGCCCTCTTCTCCCTGCTCTACTTTCTTTCCTTGCCTCACAAACACCCTGTCCCAGGATCTTTCACAAAGCACACATTGTTCCCCACTAGTCAAACCTAAGTAGAGTGTGTAGCCAACCAAGATTTTGACTTGAGATGTCTGTGAAGAAGCCAGCTTCTGAGTCTGAGCTCCTCTCTACATGTTCACTGTGACACCCCCAACCTCCTTCTCTGGCTTGTCCCCACATAACCTGGAGTTTCTGAGACTTAGCCATGAAAGCTTCTTTCTGGGAAGATTTGAGGGGGTGAGATTTCCAGGACAGATAGATGCCCTTCTCTTATTTTGTGGAGCTGGATCTTCAGGGTCTTCCTTCCAGTGATGTGGACAATAGAACTAGGACTTGCTGAGGGACACAAACCTGCAAAGCTTGGGTTATAGACTTAACATCTCTTCTACTTTGAGCTCTGGGTTCCAAATCACTCCCAACCAGTTTATTCATCCCCTGTCCTAATGACCCCTCTGAGAGATCAGAGTCAGGAAGAAGATTGAAAAGAGCATGGCTTGGAGTCAGGAAGACCTGGGTTCAAATCATGACTCCATCAGTTTATAATCTCATCTGATCCCTGACCTTCCTCTTGGTTCCAGAGTTCTGCTCCCCTCAGTTACGGGTGGTTATCTCTTTGCAGAGGAAGTTTGTTTCCTAGTGCTTTTGCTTCTTCCTAGTCGTAAAGCAATCTCAAGTCTAACCCTTCTTACGCTATGTGCTTGGTACAATGATAAGCACTTTATAAGCACTGTTTTATTTAATTCTCAAAATGTTAGCATGAGGTTAATGCAATTATTTCCATTTTATAGCTGAGACTGAAACTTACTGTGATTTGCACAAAATCACACAACTTTTAAAAGGCAGAATCAGAACTGGAACCCATATCTTCAAGGCTTGAAAGAAGGCAACACAGCATAGTGGAAAGAGCAAAAGCTTTGGACTCAGATAGACCCAAGCTCAGTTCTTGGCTCTGTTCTGGCTGTAGTACTGTACAACTCTCTTCAGCTTTCTCACCTTCATTTTCCTCACTTGCCAGATGAAGAAAAATGTTCTGTAGAAGTGTTCTGAGAATGAAATGAAACGGTGTCTATAAAATGCCTGTTGCCTAGCACCAAGAAGCATCAATTTTCACCACAGCCTCTTCCATCAACCTATCAGCTAAGCCTGGGCTCAGTCATCTTCCCACTATCATGCTGTTCCCAGCCCATTAGGGGGACTCAGGCAGGAACACAAGTAACCAGGACAAAAGAAAGAAATCAGAAAGTACTACATGAGCAGACAAGTTCTGCCAGAGTAACCAAGCAGGACTTCTTGCAGACAGTGATTTTAAATCTGGACCTGAAACATTTTGTCAGGTTTCAAGAGATGGAAATAGATTAAAGGAGCCCAAGATTCCACATCTGGTAACTGGATAGGGTATAGGGTGAGGTGATGGATGTGTAAATATCCTGTTGACTAAAGGGCTTCACAGGGAATGGTGTGACTGAAGCTATGGCTGTGTGTACATCCCAGACCACGTGCAGACCACAGTAATTGCTCTCACACTCCAGGTTGAAAGGGGCTGGCCTGAGCCCTCCCCCATCCAGCTCTCTGCTGCCATCTGGTGGCCAGTGGGAGCCCAGGCCCCCGCTGGAGGTGCTGACAGGGGGGTGGCCTTCATCAAGAAAGGAGTGTGAGGGTCTGGGGAAGTGGTGGGGAGCCTGTGGGAAACCCTACTCCTGCCACCCTGAGAGACAGAGAGAGAGAGAGAGAGAGGCCCAATAGCTTGCCTTCAAATTCTCAGACCATCTGGGATTCTATTTTTAGCCAGCACTGTCTTAGGCTGACAGCTTGGAACGCCTTCTCCAGCCTTTTCTTCCTCCCTCCTGCCTCTTGCAGCCCAGAACCCTGTAGACAAGATGTGTGGGAGCATCCCCTGTGCTGGTAAACAGGAGACCCACTCTCCTTTCTCGCTGTCCTTCACTCCATCCAGCATAGTTAGGGGGTGGATTTTAGATACATATTGGCTGTGATGCTAAGGAAACTTAACCTTCAGGGCTCCTCACTTGCACAGACCCCTTCCAAGGCCCGGTCAGTGTCTTAGTAATTTTGTATCTGCAATTTTGTACTGTTTTTCTTAAAAAGGGCACCCAAGTTTATATGCTTTAGGTTCCACAAAACTTGGATCATTTCCTGGTGGGTGTGACAACTTCCCTATCTCAGCTTAGTCTCTACTTCAGTGTGATTCTTTCTGTCTTGCTCTAAATCACCATATGGCGTTGAGCAATTTTCCCCCTCTGGGTCTCAGTTTTCCCATCTGTTAAAAGATACAGTTTCAAGGAACCCTCCCCTAACACAGCATGCCTCTGATTTTCCATGTATGTCCCCTTGATGCTGCCATCATTTTCTGTCCTTCCCCATCTGTCACTGTGTGTGTGAAGGGATGATGTTGCTGGTCTCTGCCTCTCTCTGCGGCTGACTCAGAGTCTCACAGCCAAAAGGCAGGCTGGGCTCTGGGACTTTTTTCCCCATACCACCTCCAGGCCTCTTTGTTGTTGCTGGGCCAGTGAGGGTACTTCCATGGGCAGAAGCCTTGTCGGGTTCTGATAGGGGGAAAAGTGGGTCCATTTAAAAGACCCTCCTTAATTTTAACTTTTGTACACATATCATGGTCTGAAAAGCCTCTTGAATAAACTGAATGATCACACCAAATAAACTGTCTTATTACAATGCTTCCTCTTTTATCTTTTCACCAGAATCTTAATAAGCATCATCAATAGAGTACCTTAACAATGGCATCACTTAAGAGAATGCACTCAGAACTGTGATGTGGCATGGGCATCCCACCTCCCATGCCCACTCCCAGCTACTACAACACTGGAGTGTAGGTGGGTCTAGGATGACAACCCAGATAGAATACACACAGCCCGAACTAGCCTCAAGCATTTTGGCAGGGGATCATGTGCAGGAGGTGGCAGCATAGGGACCTGACAATGGGGAGCTCTACAAAACCTTGTGCCTCCTCACCTACCCCCAAAAAGCCCAGAAAGGAAGCTCAGCTGGAAGCCAAGTCATTTATTATTTCTTGAAGAGGCCCAATGAGGGAGGAAGGGGCAGGGCCACAGTCCTTAACTGGAAAGGGATGAAGGGGATTTTCAGTGCAAACTGAAAGGCTGGAGTGAGATTAGGCTTTTTGGTGTTTTCCGAGCTGGATGGGGCAGGGCACTGTGAGGTCAAACCAGCGGTAGCCTGGGGCATCCCAGGAATCAGTCCTGTGTCAGGATCCATATCCCCTAAAAGAATCAGTGCCGTTACTGTATGTGTATGAGAGGCAGGTCAGCCCCTATTGGTGTTCCCATTGTATAGGGATGGTCCCCTGCTAGGAACTGTGACTGTGGATGTCCAGGGTCAGTGCCACGTTTCTGTGTGCCCTGCTCAGTGCCACGTCAGCAGTGTGCCTCCTTTCTGGTGTGGGGTCTGTTCTTGTTTCTTTTGTGCCGGGTAAGCCACCTTTTCCTGTGCGTTGGGATTAGCTCATGCTGTAGGGTGTCAGTGTTCCTTGTGTGTTTGGATGGGTCCCTGCTTGTAGGGATCAGCCTCCACTCCCCCTCCACCGCTCAGCCAGGCCCAAGCGTGCTGATGGTGGTGTAGCTCAGCCTGGACAGCGAAGCAATGGAAGGGGTGGGAGGGTCCTCATCTGGAAGAGGCCTGGGGTGAGCTCGTGGAGGCCGGGGACAGCAGCGGGCGCATGTGTCGAGGCAGGCCTGACGAAAGCGACGGTGCATGAAGCAGTAGACTAAGGGGTTGACACAGGCAGAGACGTAGCTCAGCAAGTGGATGAAGGATATTGGGGCGCCCGAGAGGGCGCGGAGTGCACCAGGGCCGTCGAAGGCGCGCCATGTGTTGGCGCTGTACACTGGCAACCAACACAGGAAAAAAAGCACAACAATCACCAGCAACATCCGCACCACGCGCTTCTTAGCCAGCAGCTTGGCCTGCGAGGGCCGGGAGCCGGGCCCCGGCCCGGGAGCAGGCGCAGTCAGCGCCGACAGCTCCAGTGCAGGCCGGGAGCGCGGAAGCTGTACGTAGCAGCCATCGCCGTCCTCGCCAGCCAGCCCGCTCTCGGGCCCGCAGCTTCCATTCCGGTTGGCAGGACCTGGGCACAAAGGGTGGGAGGTCAGTGCAGAAGGCAGGGTTTTCCCAGCCTTCAACCTAACCCCCACCTACCCAGCTTGCCCCAGCTAAGCTTCAGACAGCCTGAGCCCCACTTCCAGCCTGGCCTCCTGCGCACGCGCCACTTCTTTGCGTCCCGCTTACACTAAGCCCCGCCCCTTACCAAAGCCCCGCCCCGTTACCTCAGGTACCGCCCCTTCTAGATTTCTCCCACCTGGTTCGGCCCCACCTGGCAGCTCTCCTTGGCTTCGGACCCGGCTCTGGCTGTCACTATCACTGTCACCGTCAAAGCGAAGCCCCAAGTAGAGCTCGCGGGAGATGAGCCCGTAGGCCACGGCCATAACCACACCTGGGACGAAGAACAAGAGCAGGAGCAGCAGTACCGACCTGGAGACAGAACACAGACCAACGCGGGTCTCCCTCCAGTCACCCAATCACAGATGTGGGGAAGAATCAAGGATGGGTGTTTTTAGGGCTGGTGGCCCGGTCCCAGTGAAGAGAAGGATTTGACCATGCCGTTGGGAAGGTCTGGAGAGCTGGCGAGGGGCCCCGAATGGGAATCCCGGGGTGGTGGGTGCGGAATGGAATTGGAGTGGTATTTCTTGGAGCAGCTGGAGGAAGGTCCTGGGAAATGGTCGTAGGCATCTGATGGAGAAAGTAGATCCTAGCAATAATAGGTGGTGGCACCCTCACCAGGTCTGGCGGACCCGCGCGCTGGGCCAGCGGTGCATGCACTGCAGCACACGGGGCCCCGCTGGCTGCACGGCGGTGTACACGGGGTAGGGCACCATGAGCAGTCCGGACAACAGCCACGTGGCTACGATCACTCGAGCAGCGTGGGAGCGCGTCTGCCACACACGCGCCTGCAGTGGCCGGCAGATGGCGCTGTACCGCTCCAGGGCGATGGCCACCAGGCTTAGCGTGGACACACTCACAGACACCCCTAAGCGGAAAGAGGAAGGGATCACCTAGGAACCTTGCAGTACACACCAGTGTGACTTCCCACTCCCCCCAAACCCCCACCAGGAAAGGACTCAACATCTGGCAAGGACTTTAGGAGGTGGGTGGCGGGAGAGGGAGGGAGTTGTCTCACCCACCCATGAGGTAGGAAACCGCTTTGCAGACGACTGTGCCAAAGATGAATGTGCCCATGAGATTGGGCAGGAGGGTGAAGGGCATGCAAGCCACAGCCAGCAGGAGGTCGCTGACTGCCAGTGAGAGCAGGAAGGCGTTGGTGACCGTTCGCAGGCGTCGGCTCAGCCCCAGGACCACGATGATGAGTACGTTTCCTCCAACACTCATCAGAAAGATCACTGCATAAAGGGTTACCCTAATTGCCAGCTCCAATTCTGAGTGGGAAAAGGGAGAGGTGACAGTATCCAGTCTGGTCCCACTGAGGCAGATTCCCCAATCCGACTTTTTCCCAAACCCAACTACCCGGAGCCCTTCAACCACCCTCCCAGCTCAGTAAACTAGTGAGCTTGAATTCTTTGCCCTTCTAACTCCCTGAGGCATCATCAATTAAATTGGCCTAACTCTATCCTTCTCAAGCTTTGCTCCAAATCCTTCCTTCTGTTTGTAGCCAAACTTCTCGAAAGGATTATTTGTCTCTTCCCCATCATTCCTTAATCCATTATAACCCACCACCACTGTTCGGACACTTCTTTCCAAGGTCACTAATCTTTGACAAATCCAAAGATCCCTTCTCAGCCTATTCTGCTTCACCTCCCTGTAGCATTTGACACTGTTCACCACACTACCTTTTTTCTTTAAATTCAACTTTATTGAGATATATGCACATACCATACAATCATCTAAAGCGTATAATCAATTGTTCACAGTACCATCATATAGTTGTGCATTCATCATCCCAATCTATTTTTTGAACATTTTCCTGGTACCAGAAAAAGTGAAAATAAGAATAAAAAATGCAAGTAAAACACTCACTACCTTTTGAAACTCAGGTTGGATCATATTCTTATTCTTTTAAAAAAAGAAACCAAAACTTCTCCACTCTACTGCCTGCCTCCCCTTAGCATGTCATCAAATCCTCAGAGAACTACCTACTCTCTCTTTTTACCTCCTGCCTGCAATGCACCCACTTAAGCCACTGCATGACTCAGTTTCTTGAATGTATCATGTGCACTCATGAGTCTCTCTCTGCTCACACTGGTTTCTCAGCCTCAAATGCTTTTCAATAACCCCCGCCCACCCACCCCCACAAACTTGTTTTCTATATCTGGCACACTCCTATTCATCCCTTGTCCTTCATGATTCAGATAAACTGCCACTTCTGTAAAGCCTTTCTGGACACCTCATTTGGAGTTAATCTCTCCTTTCTCTGTTCCATGCATGTTCCTTACACATCCATTAAAGCTCTTTTTACTTTCTACCTTGAATTTTAATTATTTCCAAACATTCAATCTCACTCAATAAACATTTACAGTGGATGGCCTCTGTGCCAGGCACTGGGAACAAAGAGATGAGTATGACAAATTCCCTGCCATCTGATATCTCACAGTCTAAAGGGGAACTCAGATACACAAACACACAATTGCTACACAGTATGATAAGGGGTGAGGTTGAGGGGTGCACAACGTGTTGTGAGAGCTCGGAGGAGGGGCACCTAATGTTGCTGCGCTAGGCAGAGGGCTGACACCACTCATCCATGTCATTGTGTATTGGGAGATGGATCCATATTTGGGCCTCTGTATCATAGCCAAGCAGACCCCTGGGCCAATAGGAAGCTAGCCAAAATGGAATTGAATTAACCTGGACTGAATAACCTGCATCATTCACGTCAACATGAGGGAGATTGGAGCTTGAAGGGAGAGAGGGCAGGGGAGACAGTTTCCCAGGAGGGAGGGGAGAAGAGCCTGGAGCTGCAGCCCCCTCTACCACAGCCATGTACCTTGGCTGACTCTTATCTTAGCCTACAAGTTGCACTGCTTTTTCAAACACTAACCAACTTATTTAGAAGCTGCTGTAGGCATCAAGTAAGTGCTTTTCACAAGAGATCCCTAACCTGAACCAGCAGAGAAATTACTTGCCAAGATCACACAGCTAGCAAGGAGGTGAATCAGAACAGAGCCTAGATCCCTACAATGCTTTGCCTCCCACCACTCCCTTGCTCCTCTGTCATCCATCACACTGCCTTTTCTCCCAATCAGATCTCAGACTGAGGCCTCTCTCTCTTTCTGCACTGTATCGTGGCATTTCTTACTGTATTGTAATGTTTAATTCTCTCTCCCCCACTAGACTATGAGCTTCTTGAGGACAGGGTCCATGTCCATCTTGTTCTCCAGTATATCCCATGGGTTTTTAATGAAGGTGAATAAATCTCTCTCTCCATACAACTGCACCAGGTCTTTTTCTTCTTAACCATCCCTCACCTCTGTGCCCCTAAAGCTCCATCATGACTTCTGTCTGCCTCTGTCTCTTTGGAGTCACTTGTTGGAGGGTCCTGGGTGTGTGTCAGTGATAGGCAGTGACTTCTGATGCTTTACTTTTGCTCACATATATATTTTTCTGTGTCCTTTGACAGAGATTCCCCCTCCCAAAGTTTCTTTATTTGCCGGATTCATACACACATACCCTCAAATTTGTCACACATCAGCCTTCCTTTTCTGGGTAGCTCTCTTCAACTAATTCTTGGTGCAATAACCACACTTTCTCAAGTTTGTACAGCACACTGAAGTGTGCAAAGTGCATTTCTCATTCATTCATCCAGCTGACATGTCCCATGCATCTGTCCTTGAGCTTGGCTAATTGTGGTCGAACAGAAAGATGCAGCAAGGCCCCACTCTTATGAAATCACCATTCTGCATGGGGCCTCTGAAAATTATAGGACAAGGTTCCAGTAAAAATGGCCAGCAATTGTAAGGTACTTTGCTGTTTTTACTGGGCATCCCTAGCTATTACCTTATTCCCAGCAACCAGCATGTCTCAAGCTGTTTGCTATGAAATAGGAGATATGAAAAATACTAATTAAAAGCAACCTTAGAGTTGAAATTTGTATATGTGTGTGTGTGTGTGTATATATACCCATGTGTGTTTGTGGCAGAATATGTATGACAACAGTGGTGACAGTGAAAGGAATTTAAGGCAGGGGTGGAAGGATGGGAGATGGCTCCTCCTGGGGTACAGTCTCTACTTCCCTCATAGTCTAACTACAGACACCAGCCTGGTGGGGATGAGAGAAGAGCAGAAAGTCAGACCAGGGGACTCAGAAGCCTGGGATGGTTCAGTTCTGCTTCTGGGGTCTAGAGGACTCACTCTTGTTCTGTCCAAATGATAGCAGAGAAGTAAGAGCACAAAAATCCAAACAATATGACATAAACAAAAAACCAGAGTTTTCTCAAGAAGGACTTCACAAGATACCAAAGCTGCTCTTGCTTCAAAGCTTACCTTCCACTGGTGGGTTGGAGCTGGTCACCTCTGTATGCTGACATCAAAGTAATATCCATGTCACTGTGGTGAGCATGGATAGCATCCAGCTGAGCGTGGATAATAGCTGGGTGAATGGAGAGATCTCCAAGTGTCAGTGGGTAAGAACGGAGGAGCAGAAGTACTACTGAAGCATGTGTAGACAATATCAGAGTGAGCATTAGGTAATACTTGAGTCTTCAAGATAATTTCTGGGAGGGTGAAAGTAACACCTGTGTTTCTGTGGGCATATCTGGAGAGGGGTAACATGTATGTGTCTAAGGGAATATCTGACTGAGTGTGGTAACATTTAAATATTGGTAATATCTGAGTAAGTGCTATAATATTTGAAGGGGAAGGATAATGTCCATGTATCTGGAGATAACATTTCATTTTGTCTTAAGGAAGTCTGGGTTCCTTCAGGGGCCTGTGGGTAATAGCAGTGTGAATGGGGGAATAGCCAAGTGATGACGGTGCTAGTTGGGTGAGCAGAAATTATATACAAGTATGTGTGGGCAATATTCAAGCGAGTATGGCTAACATCTGGTTGAGTGAAATAGCACCTGAGGGAGCATAAGTAATATTTGAATCTTTACAGGTGACATCTGAGTGCCTGAGAGTAATGTCTACAATTTTATGGGTAAAATCTGGAGAATGGTTATTTACGTGAGCATGGGTAACATCTGATTTTGTGTGGATAATACAGTGAAAGTGAGTGTCTTTGATGAACTTTTAAATGGCTGTGGGCAAAATTAATGTGGTCCATGTTTCTGGGGGTAGCATGTGAGTGAACATGGGAAACCCACGAGTCTGTGTGGCTCATATCAGAATAAATGTGGGTAATATCCAAATTTCTTTTGGTAATATTTGGATGAGGCTGGGTGATATATGCACCTGTCACTTCTGACTGCCTGGATAGTATCCGAATGTGTATGGATAACAACATCCAGAGGAGTGAGGCCAGCGCTTGCACCTGTGCTCTGAGTCACTTCACCTCCTGTTTTCTCAGGGATTCTTGCTCTACTGACCACTTCCTCTCCTGCACCTTCAACCTTCCTCTGTCCATCAGTATTTTAAAAATGCTCTTGTCTCTACTCCCCCCTCCCCTAAATCCAAAGGACAAAACTACACAAACACACAAAACTCTTCCTCAACCCCATGCTTTTTCTAGGGCTATCCTGTTTTTCCTTTGTTTCTCTCTCCCTACCAAACTTCTTGGAAATTTTGTCTGCACACCCTGGTTCATTTCTCACAAGCCCCTCCTTCACCAGATCAATCTTCAACCCACTAAATTCAGGCCTCAGCCTCCACAACTCCTTCTAAGGACTTCCTTGTTACTGAACGCAAAGGACCCTGCTCTGTCCTTATCCAACTTGATTTATTGGCAGCCTTTGAAATCAATTACCCCATCCTGCTTGGAACCCTTTTTTCTTGACTTCTGGAAGGATATAGCTTCCACCTCTCTGATGGTTTCATCTGAATCTCCTCCATGAACGCTCCTTCCTCTGCCTGGCTTTTGAATATTGGATTTCTGCAGGATCTCGCCTCAGGATCTCTTTTCTTTCCTTTCTCCACAGTCTTTGGATGATTTTATTTAGTCTCATAGCTTCCATTATCTCCATAGCAAAAGCCTTTCAAGTGTGTATTTCCAGCTCAGACCTCTCCCCTAAATTCCAGATGCATGCATTCAACAGCTTTCAGAGCAACTCCACCTGGGTGTCCCACCAACATTTAAACTCAGTGGATTCCAAAGTGAATTTATAATCTCTTCCAAATCTGTTTCTGTTCCTTTGTCATCCTTCCCATTATATAGTACCAACACCCACCTAATTACCCTAGCCAGAAACCTTTCTTATCATCCCTTGGCCTTTCCCTCTGTCTCTACTTCTAATCAATCACCAAGTCTTGTTGATTCTACTTCCAGAAGAAGCTCTCAAATCCATTCACCCCTCTCCTTCCCCTCTGCCACTACCTTTCATCATCTTACATCTGTACCACTGTCATAGCCTTCTAAATTATCCCCTTGCCTTCCATCTCAAGTCCTTCAATCTGCCTTCCACACTACACCACTAGTTCCAGCATAAAACTTTTCAATAGTTTCCATGGCCCTCAGGATAAAATTCACACTCTTTAGCTAGATACACAGGACTCCCGTACACCCTCTAGGCTCCAGCTTAAGTGCTCATTATTCCTCTCTTAGGGTACATGTTATAGCCACTCAGAAATATATCACATTGAATAAAAGTGCCATGGATTTAAACTTTGGGCTTTCACACATTCTGTCTTTCTGCTTGGGATTTTTTTTTTTAAACCTCTTCTGCCACATGCATCCTTCTGGCTCTCCCTCATCTTTCTGATTTCAACTTAGACATCACCTCCTTAGGAGGCCAACCTTGATTTCCAAGGTCGTGTGCCCACAGCCCTACAACGTATTTCCCACTTTGTGCTGAAATTCCCTGGTTACTTGTCTGTTTCCCCCACTAAACTCTGAGCTCCATGAAGCAGGAGCTGTGTCAGTTTTGCTCAATTCGTGTCCTTGGTGCCTAGCGCAGTCTCTTGTTCTGTAAACATTTTTGAATGAGAGTTTGAATGTGTGTTAGTGTGGTAACAACTGAGCTGAAAAAGCATGTGTTATTTTGTGGAGTAAATAAGTACTCGGACTACAGTTTATTCCAACTTTTCCTTTTTGAGCTTGGAATCATTTCCTTCTGCTTAACACTTTTACCTTTTGTGGAATCCCCCTCTTTCCTTTTCTGCCTACAGAACTCCAACTTCAGGATCCAGCTCCCAAATTCCCTCCTTTGTGAAGTTAGTGGACTCCATCAGACTGTGCTAATTAGTTCTCTATTTGGGTGCCCACAAGTCAGACCCCATCATAGGATTTCCTATGCTGACTGTGACTTATCTACTGGTTTGTCTTTTCTCTGCACTTGACTGTGGACTGATGAGAGCCCAGACTAGGTCTAGTTCATCCTTGTGTCCCCAGAACCTAGCCCAGGGGCTAGAATACCAGGTATACACTAAACATTTAAGGAAAGGAGGGGTGCAGCAAGGGGAAAAGGTGTATCCTGAGCTGGATCATCCAGAAAATGCTGATGTGAGCTGCTGGGAAGAGTGAAATTCATTTTTGGGAGAACTGGGTGATAGGAAGCAGTCGGAAAAAGGTAAGGAGAGAGGAGATGGTGGCACAAAGGGATGGAACCAGACTCTAGGAGATGAGCCCTAAGGAGAGACAGGCTAAGGAGGGCACTTGGAGTGACTTAGAGACATCACTTGGAAATAGAGAAAGACAAGATACGGAGCCTGGAGAAGAACTCCAGCTTGGGAGGCAGAGAGGTTTGAGGATGAGTGAAATGGAGGCAGCCCTCAGGGTCCAGCCTAATTCAGGCTTGAGGATCTCATTTGGGAAGGCTGCATATTGGGATGGGGGACACAGGAGATAACAACTCTACTTCCCCTCAGGCCTTCCAGAGTGCTCTTGCCCCCAATCTTGTCCCCTCTTTCCCCCAATCTTGCCTTCCTTTCTTTCTTCTCTTCCCTGGCATGGCACTGTGGATGGGATGCAAAAGAGAGTTCTGGAAGGGTTGGCAAGAGGAGGTCTTTTCCTCCCCACTACCTGTGTCAAGGAGGGGGAGTGTGTGCTGGGGGGCGGGGGGGGGGCTGTGTTTTCCAGGACAGCTGTGGAGGGGCTGTGAGGACATGATGGAGTTGTAAGAACTGTGGGTCCGCATGTGTGACAGGGACTGGGGGCTGAGAGAGGACTATGAGGGGGACGGTGTGGGCGTCCGAGGAGGCAGTGAAGAGGCTGTGGGGGGGCGTCTCTTAGTGTTATGGGGTGCTGTGAGAAGGAGCTTGTGGTGGGGGCTCAGGGAGACACCCACCTCGTGTCCCGGCTCCGCGGATGCGAGGGGGCTCGCAGCTGTGGTTGCCAGCACTGCTGCTGTTGAGGAGGAGGCCCCCAGGACGGCACAGAGAAGCCCCCGGCCCGGGTCCGGACCCCAGCACGCTCCGGTTCAGCCTTGGTAGCTCCATGGCCCCGGCCGGGCCCGCCGCCTCCCTCTGCGCGGCCCGGCGGGCTCCTGCCGCGGCTCCACCTGCTCCCGCTGCGGCTCCAGCTCAGGCTCCCGCCCCCGAACCCCCGCCCCTACGCGCGCCCCGCTTGTCCCCGCGCCCAGCCCTGGCCCCTGCCCCTGCACTCCCCCTCCCAGGCTCCTGTCCGCATCTGGCTCACCAGGTGCCTCCTCTGCCCGCCCCGTCCCGCCTCCTCTGCGTGACTGTCCTCAAGGCTCGCCCCTCCCTAGATGTCTTGCGTCTTCTCTCAGAGATTTCCTTCCCGCCCGCCCCCCCCACTCCCGCCCTGTGTCCCGGGGAATTCTTGTGCGTGTGTGAGTGTGTGAGTCTGTGCGTGCGTGCGTGTGTGTTGGCGGGGATGGAGTTGCGGGAGGGGGAGTTAGAGGCGTGAGGTAAGGCGCGGCTGCCGCCGAGTGCTGCATCTCCCGGGTGGGGCAGGGACTCGGAGGTGGCACTGGAGGCGGGGGTGCTGGCCGGGTCCCCCCTGCGGCGCAGAAGCCTCAGCAGATGCGGAGCGCAGCGGTTACCCAACTGTACGGCAGCGCCCGCAGCGGCCGCGGCGTTGTTGCCCCCGTAGTGCAGCGCGGCTCTTCGCCGCGGGTCTGGGGTAACTGCCGCGTCTGCTCCCGCGCCCCCCACCTCCTACTGCCCAGCGCCCAGGCTTCCTCCGCCCAAGGGTCCCAAGGAGCACGCGGCAGCGGGCAGGGCTGGCGGTGCGGGACATGTGCCCCAGGGGAGCTCTGACAAGGGGAAAGGGCTGCGGGGAGGAAGAGTTTGACTTGTTGGGGGCGGCCTGCGGTGGTGAACGACTGTCCGGCTTAATCGGGGTGGGGTGGGGAGGGGTATGGTTCCAACCCTCCTCGGTCTCCAGGCAGCGGCCACCTCTACCTGACACGCTGCTGCTTCCTGTTTGCTCTCAATGCGGTGGAGCCGCCTGTGTAGGGCATCAGGTTCCCACGAGAGGGGGCCGGAAGGACGCTGGGTCACTGGGGTGACGCGGGATCAAAGCCTAAGGGGGCCTGTGCAGTACCTGAGGTGGGTTCAGCTACTTTGGAGCAGGACTTACTTCCCCTAATGTTTCAGCCCAGGTCGCTATCCACTCTCCTCCATTCCAAAGAAACTCCTGAATGAATTGAAATTCCATCCTCTGCCCCTGAGCAGTAGTTGTAAGAGGTGGGGTGCATCAGTCAAATAGCAGATTAGAGTAAGGATGGGGTCTGGGTTTGTGGGGAATTCGGAGAGTCCTTATCCAAGCTGTAGACCTGGCCCAGCCAGCTGCTCCCCCTTCCCTTCCTCCTGGCACTGCCTGCCTTGGGTGTCAGAGAACCTGGACCAGGGGAGCCTGGCTTGCTGTTTGTTCAGCTACAGCCCAGATGGAGCCTCAGATAACTTGCTGGATTTTTTCCATACTGGATGGAAGGAGGGTGTGCAGGCAGGGGAGCAAAGGGAATGTAGGGGAAAAAGGAGTGGAAATAGGAGAAGTGGGTAGACATTCACTTTTTCAAAATAGTTGCCAGGTATGGGGCTGCAAACTAGCTCTCTGATACAGTCTATGCCTGAGTAGCTCCCAGTCAGGGGTGTGTGTGTGTGTGTGTGTGTGTGTGTGTGTGTGTGTGTGTGTGAGAGAGAGAGAGAGAGAGAGAGAGAGAGAGAGAGAGAGAGAGAGAGAGAGAGAGATGGAGGGAAGGAGAGAGGGAGAGAGGGAGAGAGGGAGAGAGAAATGACAGGCATGCCAATTTTTGCAATATATGGTCATAAATGCATCTACTAAGAGGCACAAATCAGAAATTTAGGAACCTTCCTTGATGCCTTACTCCCTTATTCTCCTTCAGCCCAGGGGTGGAGGCCATGGTAAAAAGCCCAGACTTCCCTTCAAAAATGAAGGTTTACTTTTAAGATGTACTACGAGGTAATGAAGACTATTAAAATTTGATGCTGGCAAATGACTTAGAAGGTCGTTTTTAAAAAGAATACAGTTTATTTCTGTACATGCACTAGGCCGCTTTTTGTCTTCAAGGCCCTTGTACAGTCAGAATAAAATAAATGATTCTGGGAGCTAAAGAAATAAAATTATGGTGTGAAAAAAAAAAAGGTTTATTCTCCAGCTTCTGAGAGTGCTGCTGGAAAATGGTCCTGAGTGGTCAGCCCCAATCCAGAGTTGCCTGAGCTGAAAAGAGCTGGTTCATCCAAGGCCATGTTTTCTTTCTGGGGCATCCTACATCCAGTGACTGAGCAACACAGGGGTATAAAAGTTCAGTACCCTCTCCCAGTGGAGGAAAACTCTGAAAGACCTTCATGGCATCAGAGCTCCTCGTGAGGGTGACTGAGGCCTTTGCTGGGTCTGCATTACCGTTCAGTTTCTCCCTCATCCAGTCCTGATTTCATCCTCTCTCTTGCAGAGCTGTTGACACCAGGAGCACTCCTTAGCAAACATCCTCCCTGGTAATATATTTTATCGTCTGCTTCCCAGGGAACTCAACTGCAACACTCCATTTTCAGTCAATCACGAAGTCCTGTTGATTTTATTTCCTAAGTGTTCTTTGAAATGGTTTGCTTCAATCTCCACTGACATTACCCTACTGTCATCTCCCTCTCTTGCACTACTCTCCTAGGTTCCTAAATGGTCCACTGCATTTTACTGATGCCTCCTTAACATCCGTTCTTTACCTTATAACCAGTGATAATACAAATTAACACACCATCCATTTCAGGAGGCAGCAAATGCAGACACTTGCAAACCATACTAATATGATTTTTTGCTTTTCCTGGAAGAAGTGGGACCCCTGGAAGTGTGTTAAGATTTAGAAAGATACAAATCTGATTATGCCACTCAACAGAATCTACAAAAGCCTGCCTGGCCTGGCTCCTGTTGACCCCTCTAGCCTTATTTCACACCACTATGGGCCTTTTTCTCTCCACTATAGACACACTGGCCTTCCTTTAGTCCCTTTTATTTGCTATATTTCCTCTAGCTACATGGACCTTTTCTCATGATGTTACCTTTTCTGGAAGCTTCTTTTTTCTTTCCTTACTTAGTTAATTCCTACTCATCCTTCTGCTCTCAGCTCAAGCAGCAGTTCCTCAGGAAAGCTTTCCCTGCTTTCCTACCTGTTGTAGGCAGAATTATAAAATGACCTCCAATGACCCTCCACCCTTATATAATCTCCCTTTGTTGATAGTGGGTGGAACCTGTGAATATGACGAGAAATCACTCCTGGAATTATGTTATCTTACATGGCAAAAGGGACTTTGCAGACATAACTAATGTTGCTAATCAGTTGGCCTTAAGGTAGAGAGATTATCTAACTAAGCGTAACCTAGTCACACTTGTCCTTGAAAGCTCAGTGATTTCTCTGGCTGGTAGTAGAAGAGGAAGTCAAAGAGATTTGAAGCACAAGAAGGAATTGATACAGCTACTGGCTTGAAAATGGAGGGAGTAATGTGGCAATTAGCTGAGAATGGCTCTATCTAAGAGTGGTCCCAGGCTGACAGCAGGAAGAAAACAGGGACTTTAGTCCTGCAATCACAAGGAACTGAATTCTACCGATGCCAAGGATGAGCTTGGAAGCAGATTTTTCCCTAGAGTCTCCAACAAGAATTCAGTCTGGCTGATGCCTTGACTTCAGCCCTGAGAAAGCCTTAGCAGAGACCTCAGCCCTGTTGTGCCAGACTCCTGACCTAAAGATAAGTGAGTTAATAAACAGGTGTTGTTTTTAAGCCACTGACTTTGTGACAATTTGTTATAGCGACAAGAAAAAATTAACACACCATCCATTTCAGGAGGCAGCAAATGCAGACACTTGCAAACCATACTAATATGCTTTTTTGCTTTTCCTGGAAGAAGTGGGACCCCTGGAAGTGTGTTAAGATTTAGAAAGATTACAGTGGCAACTGGTGTGAACCTAAGGGGTGGAACCAATTGGGGGTCTGTGACAGTAACTCAGATTAGAGATGATAGTCATGGAGGTATTGGAGAAGAAGGATCCAAGAACTATTTTGGAGGTTTAAGAGACAGAGGTTAGTGACTGTTTGGATGTAAAGGGTAAGGGAGAAGGATAAGTTAAAAATTCCTGATAACTAGATGGGTGTAGTACCCTTCATCAAAGTGATAGGAACTGTTTATGAGCAACTACTGTGTTCTAGGCACATCACATACTTTGCCTTTAACCCTCACAAAAAAAACTACAAATTCAGGTCCAATATTATTTACCACCATTTTAGATGAAAAACAAAACAAAACAAAACTGTGGCTCAGACAGAGTTTAAATAACTTGCTCAAAGCCAAGTTATAACTTGCCCTAGGTGAAGTGCCAGAATTCAAAGCCAGGGATTTGGGAAATCAGAATTTAGGGGATCATTCTGTGTTGCTTCCCAGATTGAGAACTTGTCTTATTACATTTCTCTGATCACCTTCTTTCTCCTACTTAATATAATACATATTTTTTTCAAATTTTCTTGACTCCTAAAATCCTTAATTCCATCTCCCACCATGATACACATATGTACACCATCATCAAACTCAGTAAATAACTTGGCTTCCATCTCATAGAGAAAATAATCATTATCAGACAGCAATAGTGAATCTGTTCAGTTTTTGGACATACTGAAGTGACTTTTAGACATCTAAGTAGAAATTCCAGTAGGAAGCTGGATATTCAGTTTGTATAGAAAAAAGTACAAACCATAGAATTGCTGAAAGGTGTAGAATAAGATGAAATGAAGGTCTGTGTCAGAATCCTAGAGAAGATGATTATTTAAAGGCTGGATAAAGGACAGCTTGCAAAAGAGACCAAGAAGGAGCACCTAGAGATAAGGAGAAGACAAGAGGAACATAAAAGCTAAAGGAAAAGAGGTTCAAGAAGAAAGTGCTGAACTAATTCAAATGCTGCAAAATGAGGACTAGAGTAGGTTGAATGGTGCCCCCCCCAAAGGTATGTCCACATCTTAACCCTTGGAACCTTTCGCTATAACCTTGTTTGGAAAAAGGGTCTTTGCAGATATAGTTATGTTTAGGACCTTGAGACAATAATCTTGGTTTATCCAGGTGGGCCCTAAATCGAATGACAAGTGTCCTTGTAAGAGACAGAAGAGAAGACACAAAGACACAGAGGAGACCATGTGAAGACAGAGGCAGATATTGAAGTTTTGTAGCCACAAGTCAAGGAACACCTGGAGCCATCAGAAGTCAGACAAGGGAAGGAAAGATTCTTCTCCAGAAACTTTGGAGGGTGTGGAGTACAGCTGACATCTGGATTTCAGACTTCTGGCCTTCAGAACTGTATGTAAGAGAATAAATGTCAGGTTTTTTAAGCCACTGAGTTTGTGGTGATTTGTTACGGGAGCCTTAGGAAACCAATATAAAGAAAAATGTTCTGTGATTTTAGTTAGCTGGAGATCCTGGGCAGTCTTGGAAAGGGCCATTTTAGTGAGGTCATGGAGGCAGAAGACAAATTTAGTGGACTGAAAACTGACACTATGGGAGGAAGTAGGATGAGTGACTTTAGGCAAGTCTTTTCGGAGTGCAGTTTTTAAGGAAAGGAAGAAAGGAAAGAGGGTGATAACTAGAGAAGGAAGTGGAATAGCAGGAATTTTTTTTTCTTAAGATGGGAGAACTAGAGCATTTTTTTTCTGGCTAATGGAATTACTCCAGTATGTAGAAAAGGCTGAAGATGCAGGAGAGAAAATGGCTAATTAATAACACAGTTTCTGAGAAGGCAGGAAGGTAGGTAATCTGGAGCAGAAGTGGAGGGGCCTTGTTTTTGGTAAGAGGAGAGACTCAGTTGTAGCAGGAAGCTTGTGGGAAAGGATCATTATAGATGAATAGGAGTCATGGCCAATCCAATGGCAACTAGATTTCCTAGCCTTCACTGCAGCTGAGTGTGGCTACATAACCAGGTTCTGGCCAGTGGGTGTGAGTGGAAGTTAAGTGCAGCTTCCAGATCAAGCTCTTAAAGGAGAGGAGTGGGTCCTCTCTTCCTCACTGCCCATTCCTGCAGGCTGGAGCGTGGATGTGAGTAAGCCATTTGCAACCACGCAATGAGAGTAACACTTTAGGGATGCAGACTGACAAGATGGAAGGAGTTTGGGTTTGTTATACCATCAAGCCATTTTACCATCACACTTGAGATAAGAGAGAAAAATTGTAATTTTTTCTCTACTGTCATAGCAACCTAACCTATTTCTTAACTAAGACAGTGGGTTTGTAGATTTGGCGGGATGCTGCTGTCTAATAGTTTCTATTTTCTCTGTGAAGTTAGAGATGTGGTTAGTGAGTGATGTGTGCATATACAAGTGAATGAGATTGGGATTTTAGAAGTCAGGATGGTTTAGGAAAAATATATAGAACAGTTGAGGGAAAGAGGAGACCAGAGGAATGTAGGAAGATTAGAGGGAAGTGTTGAGGGCCAATTTAAGGGTTGGTGACTGTTTTAATTTCCTGGCTATTAAAACAAAAACTACACAATGGGTTGGCTTAAACAAGAGGAAATTATTGGCTCAGGGTTTTGAGGATAGGAGAAGTCCAAAATCAAGGCATCTGCAAGACAATGCTTTCCCCTCAAAGACTGGCAATCTGGGACTAGCTCTGGTAATCCGTGGTCCTTGGCTTTTCTGTCGCATAGCAATGCACACGTGGTGTCTTCTCCTTTCTCTCCAGATTGCCTTGACTGCCTGCTTGTTGCTGCTGTCCATGGCTTTCTCTCTGTCTGAATTTCATTCTGTTTATAAAGGACTCCAGTAACCTGGATTAAAACCCAACCTGATTCAGTGGGGCCACCCTTTAACTAAGTAACATCTTCAAAGATCCTATCTGCAATGGGCCCACATCCACAGGACCAGGGATTGAGACCTGAACATGCATTTGGTGAGGGACATGATTCAATCCCCAAAAGTGACCATGAATTTCTAGTGGCATCATAATCTTCTTCAGGAGAGTTCATCTGGTTGGATGCCAGCATGGAGAATATTGATGGTTCAGTTTATCAAAAGTTGGGATTTTACCAGAAGGGTGGAATGGAAACACAAAGGCACAAGGGTGAAATAATGGGCCAAGAAACCTCAGGTGGACAAGGAGAAGAGAGGAGAACTATGAGGTAGGTGACACAGTCTGAACTGAATAATAGGTAGGCTTCAAAAGATTGGTAGTCATCAGCAATGAGAAAGAGAAGAGGGTAATCCAATGAGTGCATGAGCTTCAAGGGAGCAGGGGTCTATTGTGAGTGAAGAAGAAGCATCAGTGAGCACAGAAGATCCCAGCTCTGTGGTACATGTGTTCTGAGAGGATGAAAAACCACCTCTTTTTCCAGAGGATGTTCCATCTTTAGGGGTCCACTGGTTTCAGTAAACACAGAAGTTGGGGGACTGCTCAGAGTAGTTGAGGATAAAGGAGTTTGCCGATCTTGGAAAAGGAGTAACAGAGGACACAACTCCTCTTAGAAGCTTTTCTTAATCCCACAAGGCTGGCTTAGGTGCCACACTTGTGTGCTTCTGTAACCCTTGTGCCTCTTTTTATGATAATTCTTACAATTACATGTCTTGTAATTGCCCTTTTTCTTATCTGTATTCCAAGGGTCTGGCTCCTGTTTCTTCCTCCAATAATTCTTCAAACCACTCTCTATATTACTCTTATTACTTATTTTCTATCTGATCTTTACACTCAAGAGACCTTGAATTACTTATAGTTTCGTTGTACATGCCATATTTACCCTCTCTTTTGTAATTGCTTATTTCTCCCCTCTGACTAAATGCAGGAGGGCCATGGGAAGTGAGGGCCGGAAGATGGGGGGTGTACATTGCCTTCAAGAAGATGGCTTGTAAAGGGGGGAAAACAAGTCCTAACTAGAGTAGAAAAGGGGGAGATGCCATGAGCAGAGGAGATGGAAATGCAGTGACAAGAGGATAGAAGTTCATTTCTATCAGGAAAGTCCTTCTATGCCAGGGATAAGCCAGCATTTGGAGAGAATAGGATTGCTCAGGACTAGAAAACGGGAATTTTAAATCACAGCAAGGAGGTAATTGCAAAGCCAATGTAGGCAGCCATAGGAAAGAGACTTGGACCCTTGATCTCTCCTGCCAAAATAAGGCAGAAACCTAGAAATCCAGGAAGCAAGTGCAAGATTGCCTAAAGTAGGGCCAGGCTCAGTCCTGAAGGAAACTGCCTTCCTTTCTGACTCAAACCTTGATCTGCCAAAGTTGTCAGTTTTTTGGGGGGTGGGGTGGGGTGGGGTATCAGGGTATGGGGCTGCTTAACCTAGCTTGATTCTTGTAGATAGAACAATTCACCTTTTCCTTAGGGAAGTCTCAGTCTCCTATGTTGTTGTCCAAGAGTAGGCACGTGATCCTTCTTTCAATATTGTATATCAGAGTTGAGATAAGACGGAAATGTTTAAACAACACTTCAGTAAATGTTAGGGAGGACAGCTAAAGGGAGGAAAATATGGTGCCTAATGCACAGTCAGATAACCTGCTTTAGAAGGTACAGCTTATTCTAAGCAGGCTGCAGGCCCACACAATATCAGCACTTTACCCAGGAAGCCCAGTGTTCGTCATACACACTGTAGTGTTAGCTTCACGTAAGAGGCTCTGCCTCCAGCACCTCCGGCTCTGATGCAGACACATGCAGCTGGAAGCCAGGACTAGGAGAGAAACCAGTGACACTTCAGTCCTTGAGGTGCCCAGCTCACCTCTTCCCCTATTTACTTAGCCCTTTCCTCTGTGTCTGATTAGGCAGCCTCCCCCCACATCTTTCAAGGCCTTCTCTTCTCTGCATTTCTGTGATGTACAGATATGCTTCTGTGCTGCTCTCCTGCCCACACACTCCCTGCCCACGTAGGAGGCCCTTCTCTTGAGATAATTAAACAAGGAGGGAGCAGGCTGGGAAGACAGACCGATGAGCTGGAGCCAGAGCAGGAGGGATGTTGGACAGAGGAAAGAAACCAGGGAACCAGCCGGCCTTTATGTCCCCGGGGGCTTGTGCTAGGGAGAAAGCAGAAGCACACACCTAGGCTGGCTCTGGCTTCAGATGTGGGCTGTCAGAGGTGGCCTGAGAGGTCAGGGCTTCCCCCCACTTGAGGGTGAAGAAAGCCCAACGAAGGTCACCTAGAGAGAGGGCTTCTACAAAATCATCCAAGTTATCAGCCTCTGGGGCTCTGTGGGAACTGCTGGTGAAGGGAAGGGGTGAAGTCAACAGGCCAAGGTACAGAAACTTGGAAAGGCAAGGGCAGACACAGAGAGCATCTGTGGGCCTCTGGGTCAGTGAATTCCGGGATGAAAAGCACAAGGAGTTTTCATTCTGCAGGGGAGGGCAGTCCTTACTGTTCCTAGACGTTTAGTGGTCTGCCTTACCCAGGACTGCTTTAGGCTCTGATTTGACATAACCTCCTCTGTAACTTCTTTCAACATCATTGCTGTTGTATTTTAGTCCATGTGAGATAACCTGAACAAGGATTTTACAAACCTGTTGAGACCATGATTCTGCAAGATTGTCTGCTGCCCCTAGACTCCATTTCTCCCTGGGAGATTCTCCCCGTTTTACAAGGCAATGTAATCCTGAGGCCTGGGAGGAGCTGGAAGGATGGGAGGGAAGCAGTGCTCTGCGCCCTCTGCTGGCCAGGCCTGGCGTTGCCAGCACAGCCCGGAGGCCCAGTCAGAGGTGGAGGCCCAGCAGGGCTGGCCAACTTGTGCTTCCGGACCCTCAAAGGCACCACAGCGGCTAGGGGGACATGAGTAATAGTCATAGCTACTATTCATTATTAAGCAATTCTTGTATTTCGAGCATCAGTTAGCGGTTTACATTCATTATTTCATTTATATTTCGATTCTCCAAGCATTTCTCTCAACTACCCTGATAGAATAGGCAGAGAGTCCCCTGGCTAGTTAAGTAACGGGCCAGGACAAGAACCCAACTCTGAATTGGCACCAAGCAAATGCTCTTTCCCATCGATTGCACTTCAAGGCTAACCTAATACTTGCACCGATTTGAGCTATGATTGTGACCCACAGATGTAACCCAAATTCTAGCCTCAAGTCAAACCCCAGCTTCAGCCCCAAACTACAATCTGCCCTCTGTGCCTTCTGCTCCTAGTGTTTGTACTAGATCTTTCCTCAGGTAGAATGTTTCCTCTCCCTAAAAATCTGGTTTCCTCCCAAACTTGATACTTCATTTGCATCTGTGTTCTGGACTAGCTGTCAAACCTTCAGAAAGAAAAGGGGAGTGGGTTGGGCTGGAAAAGCTTCTGTGGGAGAGTAGCTAACTGGGGACACTGAGGAACGGTGTACATTGCAAATCTGAGATGTCCTGAGGTGTTCTAAGAGTGGAGTAGTGAGTGCAGGAGGGAAGTGGATGAGGCCCAAGATCCTGTGGGAGGGAGAAGAGCCCAGAATTTGCTGGGCCCCCATCAGGAGGGCCCTTGAACAGTTTTTTGACTTCCCTGTAGAAATCTAGCAGTAATTCCAGAACTCCTGCCCTCCTCCCACAGCTGCATTTGTGCAGACCCAAGAGCTGGAATTAGCAGTCTTTTCTAGAGCAGTGGTTGATCTCTTGTCTTTGGTTGCTGCCTGGAGATCACACTTCAGCACATTTGGAAGAATTGCTGCCAAAACCCTTTTGATTCACAAGCTTTGCCCTGCACAACTGGCTTCTACTCCCCGGGTTACCACCATTCTGCCCACAACAGTCATTCTCAAAAAAGGAAGGAGCTTGCCTGGCCTTGCTATGGAGCTAAGGTAGTCCCTTATTTCCTAAAAGAAACAATATGACAGACTTGCCTGGATTTCATTCCATGTGACTTAGGAGCTCTGTGATATTGGGGAGCTTATCTAATCTCCCAGAGCCTTGATTTCCCCATTTTAAAAAGGGGCTAGTAATAGCTTCTTTCTCACACATTTGTAAGGATTTTTGAGACAATGCAGGATCTGGTACAGAGCCCTCAGTAAATGCTATCTAATATTTTTAGTTGCTCAATGGGCTTCAATTTCCTGATCTGGAAGAATGAGCATAATAATGTAAACTTCCTAACATTGTTATGAGAACCAAATGAGATAATGTAGGTATATCAGTTACGAACGATTCTCTAACAGTGTGTACAACATTGGATATTTCCTTCATTCTCTAAATCAGATAATTCTGATCTAAGCTCTTAACCAACTACCTTATGGGAAATTTAATCTCAGTTGTGTTTTGTGGCTTTCTTTCCACTCTTTCTTCCCCCAGTTTAGCAACTTACAAAAGACTCTGGGGATGTTATGAAGGAGAGAACATCTGAAGCAGGTCGTCTGGTCCTCAAGTCATGTTGATTAGGCTGGTATGTTGTCTTGTTCAAGCCTGAACACAGGAGCACCACCAAGGAGCACCACGTGAGGCTCCTGTGCCGGCTTGGGCATGGTGATTTTCTGGTTTCCAAAGGCTCAACTCTTTGTGTTCCCTGATATGTGCCTTCCATGAAAGTGGGGTCCAGGCCATTTTGCTCCTCAGAAACCCCTGTGACAGGCAAAATTTTGGTCCCCATTACCATTGACTCTTGGTGTTACTCCCATGGTTATGGCAAAAGATACTTGGCAGATGAAATTAAGGCTACATCAGCTGACCTTAATGTAGGCAAACCAGCTGGTATTACCCAAGTGGCCTTAATCTAATTGCATGTGCCCTAAAAAGCAGAACACTTTCTCAGCCTGGTTATGGAAAGGAAGTGGCAGCTTTGAAGGAAGAAAAAGATTTGATATACCTTTGTTGACCTGAAGATGAAGATGCCACATGCCAGGGAAATAGGGACCTTCAGTCCTTCAACTGAAAGGAACTAAATTCTGCCAACAACCTGAAAGAGCTTGGAAGTGTAATCTTGCCCAGAGCCTCCCCAGCTCAGCTGACACCTTGATTCTGGCCTTGTGAGGCCCTGAGCAGAGGACCCAATTGAGCCTAGATTTGTGAATCTCAGAACTGTGAGACAATAAATGGGTGTAGTAAACTGTTA
>PVKY010001783.1:0-29478 GCA_004027775.1 Bradypus variegatus | reverse complement strand
ACCAGAGGGAGGCAGACTAGGAGACGGAAAATGTCAAGAAGGAGAACATGGAGTCACATTTCCAGTTCTGCCCCAGCTTGTGGTGCCCCATCTTTTCCCACTCCACGTTGAAGGTGCTAGTTGGCCACCAAATCCTGTTTGAAAAAAATTATTGGAGACTAAGCCTCGAGTATTGCCATTTCTATTTAGAGATGAAAGAGCAACTGGGTGCAGCAAACATCTGATTTCAACGAAGATCGTGAATGTTTTTAGAAATGATCATCCTGTTTACCTTCCATGTTCTTGGTACTTGAAATTCATATATTCTGTAAGTCCCCAAATAGGAGAAGAAGAGTTCATCCATTGGTGTCAGGAAGGTAATACTCTGCCGAGAATGTGCAGCTGTTCCCAGCACCTCGTCTTCACACATCTCAGCTTCTTAAATCTGGGTTCGTTTTTACTTTTAGCCTTGTTGCTGACGGAACTAAGAGAAGGTCAGTAAAGCACACTGCCCTTTCCACATCCCAGGAACACACCACCATTTACCCTCTACCTGAGTCAGAGTCGTGTTGTTGGGCCAGGCACATCTGCAGGTAAGTAGGACTGAGAGAAAAGTCCCAGGATCCTCCTCTGACTCAGAGGCATCACTTACTTGGAGTAACAGCTTTTCTCTCAAAATTCTTACAGGGTTGCTATGCCCCTGTGCTTAGAACATCACCTGTACATGGAGTCTGGGAAACACCCAGCAGAAAGAGAACAAAAGAATTTAAAATCACAGCGCAGACTTCCCAGGGGCAAGATGTGCCCCTTGGGAGGGCCCTTGTGACACACTGGAAAATTTTTAAAGGTTAAACCCAAAATAAATACAGAAGTGGACCATGGGAAAAGAGACCTAAAAGGCAGCAGGGGAGGGAGAGCACAGAAGGGTGAACGGGCCTTGGAGGCGTGTGTGGCTCGCCTAAACTACAGAGCTGCCTCCCCACACCACCAGCAGTGAGCATTACACTCATTAGCAGATTAGCCATGTGCCACATCTGGGAACAGGATTTTAAAACATATGCCAGACACATGCACGTACACATACATACATACATATGTATGAACAAATTTATTAAGCCTCTGTGTCACTAGCCATGCCCTGTGTGGAATACTGAGGTTAAGAAGAGCCAAGAACTCATGGCTTAGCCTGGGGTATGGTAGAAGAAAGTGTCTTTAGGGATGCAGGGAGCAGGGGAGTACACGGCCCCTCTGAAATCTACCAGCAAGCATGGCAGGCCAGCATCCTACCCGGGCACACGTTGAGACTCGCACAGGAGGGACTCCCGCAGGGCCCAGTGAACACAGCCATCGCTGGGGTCTGTGGGAAGTGGCTCCAACAGCCCTCCACGTTGGCCAACTCCCCAAAAGTAAGGGAGGTTTCTGGAAAAGAGGTAATTCTGGCCATTTGCTTTGTGAATCCCAGATCACATCAGCTCTTAATTTGTCTTGAGGCCTGTCACAAGCTGGGGCTTGTGACTATATGGAAAACTCACAGCTTTGAAGGAAATGGCAGAGGTTGCCTTTGGGGCTGTTCAGCCCAAGGTTTTAAATTGTTCTCCGACATAAATGAAACTATTAATCCTCTGACATTTACCTTTGCTATAAATCTGCAGCGCTGTGAAGGTCAGATGCCACCCCTCGAAGTCCTGAATGGGCCAGTTGTCTAGTTCCCTGTTTTGTTAGGCTTTACGGTCGCCCAGGAGCAGCTAACTTACCTCTCAGGGAGACCCAGAGGAGCAGGTAGGCTCGGCTTTGTGCTTGCAGAAGTGGGGATCAGTGCCTAGGAGCTGAGAGTCCATCCATCCTCTCCCAGTCCCCTCCCAGGGACCCCACTGCTCCGGGCTATATCCTTGCATGGCCTGTGCCATCACTTGAGCTCTTCAGGTGAGCTTGGTGGTGCTGGTTTTCCTTGCTAAGTTTGTGCAGTAACATGGAGTAAACGCACAGGCCCTGGAGCTGTTTGGTCAAACGTGGGCTCTGCCATTTACAGGTCCCTTAAGCTCACTGGGCTTGTTTCCTCATCTGTAAAATGGGGCTAATAATCCCTCAGGTAAACAAAGCCGAGCCTACCTGCTCCTCTGGGTCTCCCTGAGAGGTAAGTTAGCTGCTCCTGGGCGACTGTAAAGCCTAACAAAACAGGGAACTAGACAACTGGCCCATTCAGGACTTCGAGGGGTGGCATCTGACCTTCACAGCACTGCAGGTTTATAGTGAAGGTAAATGTCAGAGGATTTGACACATAGTAAGGGCTTAATAAATATTAGGTCAAAAACAAAAATTGAGGGTGGGAGATGTAGTCCTTCCCAAGGGCTTTATAAGGAGAAAGAAGGCTAGGACTAAGTCAAGTTGCCCACAAGGCTTTAATAGTTAACATATTCAGGACGTCCAGCACATTTTCACATTCTCAGGGCAGCCAAATAGAAGGCCAGAGGCTAGAAAGAGGGAACAAGGGACAAGTGAGAACAGTGAGGAAGGGAGAGTGCACGGCCAGCATCACAGTCCAGCAGCGAGGGCTTTGCAGCTCGTGGCAGTCCTGGGAGAACTTGCTCCCCGTAGGAAACCGCTACCAAAGCCAGGCTGGGATGTGCCTGCCAGGAGAAAACATCACCCCAACCGGAAAGAGATCAAGAGCGGGAAACAGCTGGAATCCCAGAGAGACCAAACGGTTCGTGTGTGCTGCTTTCCTCAAATCCGTTGTCCCTGAACTTTCCAGCTGCTCACTTATGCTTTCATATCTGAGAAACTTGAGGAGACAAAGAGCCACAGGTCACCCAGCCCATTCCTCCCTGGGCTTTCTGGCACTTTCTTCCCACAGTCTTCCTCTGGGATGCTGTCCAGCCTCACTTCCAGGCCACACTGTTCGCATCGTGTGCCTTGGAAGATTTTGCTCTTCATGGTCCTGTGACTGTGACACCCAGGGGACCCCAGTCTGTAACTTGGTAGCCGTTCTGTCCCTTCTCTTTTTCTGCTTGGTCTTTGTAGAAGAAATGAGCCCCTTGCAGAGAGATGACATACACACCGGCCTCTTTAGAAGCAGTCCAGAATCACGGAGGATCGTGTTCCTTTGACCAGAGTTGGTGTGTCGAGCCTAAGACCTCACTGGAACAGGCAGTTGTATACAGCGGAAACCTTGCAGAGACCAGAGTTTCCCTAGTTCTTTATGACCTTAGCCAGGGTCATTGACTCCAAACACAATTCCCTAGAACGCACCTACGCGTGGGGGAACAGCTCAGTGTGTGCCTCCTTCTGGCAGGTCAGCATGTGTTTTCCAGGTTTATCAAGTATGTTCCATTTTGTCCTTTGCAATAAGACTAAACTCCCTAGGGCCTGTGTTTTCCGTGGCCTCTCTGGCTGAAGGAGCTGTCCCATTTAAGAGTTTCTTCACGAGTGCTGTGTGTGAGCTCTCCTCTTCCTTGGGATTATTGACAGACGTGTGATGGGATTATTGCAATGAGTGTGCACAGCTCCTGGTGTGTACTTGAAGCTCAGTGTTTTGAAGTCAAGCAAACCAGATTTTACGGATGATTTACCCCCACTATGCTAACTTTGGGATTTTAAGCAAGTTTTTTAACCTTTACTTAGCCTCCATTTCCTCATCTGTAAATGGGAACAATGGACACTTATTTCATAGGGTTATTCTGAGGGAAAGAGTAAAAGCTTGACCTGGAATAGTAATTATTATGAAAGTAGCTCCTCCCTTTCCTTCCCTTTGTCAGAACTTGACCTGGCCTGGCCCAGAGGCTCCAGACTAGGAGCCTACAAGAGAAACCCAAGGATCCTGGCTTTTTTTCTTTGGTAAAAAGCAGCAGCTGGATCCAGGGCAAGAGTGGTGGCCTGTGGCTTGTGGTGCACGCCAAGATGAGGGCATATGGCAGGGTCAGCTGGCTGTCCACCCAGGGAGTCTGGCCTCCTTCCATACACATGGGCATCCAGAGAACATCTGAAACTGAATTTTAACTGCACTTGGAAACAACCAAGGCTGTGAAGAAATTGGAGTCATAAAGCATAAACTTCATACAAGGGAAAAGTGAACTCTTCCTTGAAGAAAACCAGTTGTGACAGGGGAAAAAGGAAAACCAACTCCACATGGGATTGTTCCGGATTCATGCTGCCGATGGGGAAGGAGAGAACCTGGTAAGGGATGGGAAAGTCGGGGGCCCCAACTTTCAGCCTCGCGCGTTCTGCCATGAAGCACTTCCCGCTTCGCTGAGCTCCGCTCCTGGGGACCACTAATGGCCCTGGATAGCAAACATAGTTAAAGATTAACAGACTGACAAAATTAAATATGGATGACAAGCACCACTGTGGACTTAATCTGACACAGGGTGTTACACGCTTGGGTGCCCTTGACCCGCACAGCGTTGCGAGTGAACTTCGGGGATGTCTAAGCACATTGCACATGCCTATTTGGAAACAGGAGCCTGGATTGTTGCTTAGGACAGAAAGGAAAGGAATCTAAAAGCCCAGGAGAGAGAACTATGTCTGAAGGCTTGCTTCTAAAATCCCAGGCTTGATCGGTCTTAGCAGAGATGTTCCCAATTGTAGGACTTGTCCTTGGGGTCTCACACCCTTGTTCCTGTCTGGGCTCGGGCCTCAGAAACATCCCACCACCTGACGGGGGGTCTTACGGGAGCACAAGGGCTGAGGTAGAGCCTGGAGTTTTCCAGCCAGAATTTTCTTGCTCACCACTTGGCCAGTTGTGGCAGTGGGCGAGATGGCAGACTTAACCTTTGGACCAGTTCGCGCTCGCGTGAATTTTGGCATTTTGCCTGGGTAATAGCAACTTGTTTAATTGCCCTGGGCAAGGCGTGCAGCATGCCAGACAAGTAGCAAAGACTGCTGATTGCATTTCGTGCCCTTTGTGTCTGCTGAGGAGAGGACAGGCTGGTTTGATTAAAGAGAGTAGGGGCTGCCAAGCTTTCTAGGGGTGTGGGGAGCAGAGAGGGGTGGTATCCCTTTACAAAGTTACACTCCATGGGCCTCCTTCCATGCAACAAAGAAATGCCTGAAAAGTGTTAAGTGTTTGTCCAGTTATGGTGATGAGTGTCTTATTTAGAAATGGGGGTGGTGTGGGGGTGTGCTATTTTAAAAAAACCCTGTATTAGTCCTATAAAGAGGATAATTTTTATTTATTTATTTATTTATTTTACTTTGGGGTTGCACACCACTCCAAGTCTGTTTGGTGAGTTTGGAGTTTCTCCTCTTGGATCAGGGGATGCTTCTGGCTTGGCAGCCTCTCCGCAGCCTGGCAGCCGCCGACAAAACTTACTTAGGTGCTGACAGACTAGTTGGTGGTGCTTCTCAAGAAGGAATCTGTAGGGGTGAATGGGGCAGAGTTGATTAAATTAAATAACCATTGAAGTGGCTCCTTGCAATAGGCTCAATGTTGGGGAAGCCCCTCCACAGAGGTATTCGGGGTTCCTTCTTGGGGATAGTGGTAGAAACTTGCCCAAGAATAGCCATGCTTTAAGAACAGATTAATAAGTTAGTTTTGAGTTAACCTTCCTGTCTTTCACAAGAAATACTAAGTTAGTGTTTTTTAAATATTTTGCTCAAAGAAGGATGACCTAGTTCTGAATATAGTGCTGAGGAAATCTAGATGCAGATACAGTATTCTATTAGTAAAAATAAAAAAATCGTAGCTGCGCCTATAGAGAAGACACTACAGACATGGGGCCATCTGGCTTGGTCATCTCCCAGCTCCTCATTGGTTTGGTTGAGAGCTAGAAACGTGCTGCCATATTGGCAGCCTTTCCCTCCTAGCTCCACAGAACATTACCACCAAAAGGGGCCTCCCAGACCAACATTTCTCCACACCCATAGGTGTTGATAGCTGTTACAAAGTAAAAAGAGTCTGTGGTCAGATAAGTTTGGGAAACACTGAGTTCAACTAAGTCAAACACTTTTCTTTACTGTGGAACGTCTCAGAACCCATCATGCTAATGTACATTGAGAATCTGCTGAAGGGGCATGACTGAATATGCATTTCTGTCAAATATATTTGACCCTAGAACATCTCTAGACAAGCCTTCTCCCAGCCACACTTTGGGGAACCTTAATCAAGATTTGTGCTTTCCAAACTTAAGTGTACATCAGAACCTCTGGGGGCTTGTTAAAACCCCAACCCCGGAGTCTCGGCATTTCTAACAAATGATGCTGATACTGACGTCCAACACCAGGCTTTGAGAACCGCTGATCTACCCTGGATCCCTCTGTTTCACAGAGAAGAAAATAGCTGGACCAAAGGGTACTAAATTAATGACAGCTACAACTAATTGAGCCAGGCACCTGTTAAGCATGCCTTGTGTCCATTTCCGAAGTCAAGTGTGATCATGGGAGCGAATCATTAGAAAGGAGAGAATGCAATGGAAATCATTACTTTTTTAGTAATTACTCATGCTGTGCTGCTCCCCAACCACAATAGAAGGGCTGGAGGGTCGGGCACAGCTTCCATCTGGAGATGGTCAAGACCTTCCTGTCCTCGGCCAACATTACTGGAAACACAAATCCTGCGTGTATTTTCATCTTCTTGGCCTTAGGTTCCTCATCTATAAATGGAAGAGGATGGAAATTACTTTTATGGATACTTTCTACTTTCTCTAGCATCCCATTTTAGTTTTCTTCTGAGTGATTTCTTTTTCTGGGCATCTGGTGCTCTCTTCCCCTAGCCAATCTGTTCCCAGCCATAGTAGCTGGTACCATGCTAAGGAGTTAGCAACTTGTAGTTTTCCCCCTTGGAGGGGATTTGAAAAAATATTCCTGAAGCATTGTTGTGGTTGTATACATGTGGCCCCTGGATGGTGAACTGTAAAAACTAGACTGTCATTATTATACAGTTCTGGTGGAGAAGATGCCCAGGGTCTTCCTTCCCTCTGACGTACTCCCTTCTATGTCACCATCTATGTGACAAGCTCACCGCAGGCTCCAGCACAGAGTAAACAGCAGGCAGTGTTAGTCTGGTTATATTTATTCTGTGCAAGATTCTTACCAGGGACTTCAGAAGCCCCTGGAATTGTCAGCAAGATTGTGAGGGCGCACGTGTGTATGTGTGTGTGTGTGTATGTGCACTCACATGGGCATTTTTCTGCAGAGAGCCTGAAGAATTGCCAAGAATTGTTGCCTTACGTGTAACAAGTACAGTCATGTCCCTGCCCATCTATCTGTGGAGGCTTAACTTGAGGGGGTCTGGAGGGAACCGTGGGATCTCCGATGTTGACAGTGGATCTAGGGAATGGGCCACAGCGGAGCAAGCAGCCTGAGCGGGTTGGTGGACACACCTTTCTTTCTCTTACCCACCCAGAGGACCAAACAAAACAGCTTGTTCATCTGGGCCAGCTGCCTGAACTCCCAGTTTTGCCCAATAAGCGCCCCCACTCTGCTGGGCTACAGCCCAGGCCCTCAGATGAGAAGCTCAGATGCCACTGGGGGGCATTGCTCTCCTCTGGGGTGTGGGCACAGCTGGGCCTCTGGACTTCTAGATGGCGGCACAAGGTCCCCACCCTCTTGTCCAGCGCACTGGGGCCTGAATGGCCTGGCCTGCCTTTTCCACACCTGCCGGCACATCCTCTGAGAGTCAGCCAGCTGGCCCACCTCCTCACGGGCCCCTCCGCCACCTCCGCTTGGCTGGGCACAGCTTATCATGGACCCACAGCTCAGAGTGGGCCTTCCCATCCCTGCCCCAGCCAGTGGTGCCCCGCACCCCGCAGGCACGCGTGAGACAGAGACACTGAGAGGGAATGCGTGTGGGTGGTTGAGGCCGAATGCAAGAGAGGTTGTCAGGAAAGATGGGCGCAGTCACAAGAGGTGAAAGGCTTCCTTCTCTCGGTCACCTTCACCGAAATCAAAATCATGCCATCCACCTGCGTCCCCCCACTCCTGGCGAGCCCTCCCTCTTCCCCATGTCCTCTGTCATGCCCAGCCCCACCCCCGGGCACTGGTCGCCACCCCTCTGCCACACTGACCCCATTGCACACAGACCCATCCCGTTCTACTGTGTGTTTAGGTCCCAGTCCCCCACTGGCCATGGGGGCTGTGTGCCCTCAGCACATCCTTTACTACTTGTCTCAGGAAGGCAACTCCAACTCTGCTCTTTGCTTAGTGAGCAAGTGGATTCAGATGCACAAAGCCATAAGCCTTGGGTAGGTATGGGTTTTTCTTTGTCTCTCTCTCTCTCTAGGTCTCTCTTCCTCTCCTCTGCCATACCCCACTTTCCCTCCCCACCCCACCCACCTCCCACCTTTTCCCCTCTTGATTTCTCTCTCTCCCCCTCTTTTTCTCTCCCTCTTCTTTTTTCTGCATGCACTCCTAAATTCCCAAAGTAACATGGGCTTTAGTCCTTCTGCCTGGGAAAAGTTTTTGGTCCCCTTAATTGCTAGGAGTGTTGGCCCTGCCCTAAATGAGCTTCAGCACCTGCCAGTGGCTCCCAAGGAATACACATCTGCCCTCTTGCAATAGAGGGACCCACTTTCCCTGTTAAACTGACTTCTGGGAATATTTTAGCTAGTCCCCAGGGGGTCTCCGTAATGCACAGCAGGGCTCAGGGATTCCTGAGATCTATTCCGGATATAGGTGGAAGCTTACAATGTCCTCTTGGTCCTTGTAAGCCCCCCTTTCCCTAATAAATGAGGTCAGATGCCTCTAGCCCAGGTGGGCCAGGTGGATAGAGCCCCGAGCCTGGCCCTGCCCATGGCACTGGCAGCCAGTGAGGAAATGGCCACTCTGTGAGGAGGCCCGTGGGATAGAAGGAAACCACGGGGTCTTCTGTCAGGGGGGTGAGGCTGACTTCCTCTAGGACCCCATTTCCAGATGCCTCAGCTTTTAGAATGGGGTTGGAGGATCTTCTGGAGCCTGGGCCCTGGATTCTGACCCCACGGGGCTCTGTGACCTGAGGCTGTTGTTCAGAGCATCCAGGCCTCAGTCATTATCCCCACCTGCCAAGTGAGAGGCTCAGAGGATTTCCTCATTCCTCGCTGGGTCCCTCCATGTCAACCAGAGTGGCTCCTGCCTCATCTTTTGATTCCCTGGAGATCTTAATAAAACTCCATTCGGAAAGAAAAAATGAAATGGGTCCACTGCAAATTATATTTTGTTAAACCAAGGGAAATTCCAGCCTCACATTCCGTTTTTCTAGAAACCTTTTCAGGTGAAAAGTGCTGGACCAGACCCAGGTAAAAGAGCAGTTTTCCTCCTGTTGGCTCCCCGTGGGGCCATGCCACCCTCTTCTGCAGGGGTCACCTCTCCTTTATAATTTGCTCTCCCTCCCTGCTCCTAGCAGAGCCTCCTGTTGTTTGTCTCAGTGCCTGATTCTGAAGGTGAGCTAAAGGGGAGGCTGTCGCTTCTGGATGTAAAAGGAGGAGCCATGCCAAACAAGCTTAGGGGCACAACTGACATTGCTAATAGGTGGGCACTGGTTAAAACCAAAGAGCACTTGTCTTTTGTTTTTGTTTTGTATTATCTTTTCCTTATTTCCCTCAGCACAGGACCTGGAACCGTCTGCCAAGGGAACAAAGCAGCCCTCAATCCATTTGTGTTTGGGGCTGGCCTTCCACTTTGGATCCTACCTAAAGGCTGGAGCAGCCGGTCCCACTTCTTGGGAGGCTCCTTTCCAAAGATTGCAAGCCAAAAAAGCCAGAACTCCTGTCCTAGAAGGCTAGGAAGAAAATCTCAAAGGAAGTCCTGGCAAGGCCAAAGGCATGGATGGGGTCACAGACTGCCCCTTCTTTGGCTCTTTAGGAAGAAACCTTGCTTATCAAAGCAGAGAAATGTTTCCACAGATATTCAACATCCTGCTTAGAAAACCATTAAGCAGCTTTTCCCCCAGCATAGCCATTTTTAAGTGAGTTTGGAAAAGGAAACTCGCTGGGCCTGATTTTAGCCTAGCCTGTGTTTAACTTTGTAGAGGAGGGCAGGAGTAAGAGAACTAGTGGAGCCTCAGCTGCTTCTCGAGGGGGACACTCTCCTGAGAGCTTGGGCCATATATTTAGGACAGTGACGTGATGCTTATCAGCCACTGGGGAGAATTCCACAAAGGCAGATGGAGTGGGCCCCATCTTCAGACTGAGGAAATAGTAGGCAAACAGGGCCCTCTGTGAGGACTGACAATGTACCTTGGGATCCCTGGTTCAGCATCTTCTCCTCTCGTGTCTTCTCAGATGCGCTGGCTCCCTCCCTCCGAGGCTACTTCTCAGGGCTGGAAGTCCCGTCAGTTCTGCTGAATACTGTGTAAGTACTTGCTTTCAGTAAGAAATGTGTAAAGCACCTCACATGTGCCTGGTACATAGTAGGTGTTCCAGAAACAGCAGCTCCGTTCCTGCCCTCACCACCCACATCTTTTGCACGTCCTTTGATTGCCCACCTTTGCTAAACTCATTTGACGAACTCGTACCTGTACGATGCGTCTCCTCCAAGAGATTTTTCATCTGGGATCGAGGGTGGAAGGAGGAATGGGATGCTATTCTGTTTGAGTCTCATTTAAGAAACAGATTCCTGGCCTTCTCACTTCATAAAGAGCAGATAGGGCTAATTTCCGTAGAGCAGGTGTCAGAAAATCTCATGACGTAATGATTCACCTGCTGGCAGCATGAAACAAAATCCCTCCCCAGGCTACAGGCATAAGTCTTCTACTGATTTATGCAGTGGATTATTATAGAGTTAGTGATTTATCAGAACTAACTCTTGCTTTCCCCACATACATACCCAAAGTTCTAGTCTTTACAAAGTGCCTAATTTTTGTACTGTAGGCAGACATTGTGCTATTTCCAATAGGCTTTCCCTAGAATTTTCATCTTGAAGTAAATGATATCCTAAATTGGCATGGTTGTGCCATTTTATCTTAAACCTAAACCTGCTTCAGAGAACTACCAAATGATTTTTTTTCCGTATACATACAGAATTTTGACTGAATTTCTGTTAAGTACAAGCACCATTATTCTGCACTTTCATTTGGGATGTGAATTTGGGGAGTCTGTCCTAAAGTAAAGTCGTTTAAATGTTACAGTTCCACAATCAACCTTCTCTTGGCTTACATCATTGCTTCACAAAACAGGAAGGAAAATGGGAACAGGGAGGGACCAGCCCTTCAACCTGGTAGAAACTCTAAAGAGGTCGTGGAAGGCTGACGTGCACATGTACGTAAGGCTAACACTGGAGTCGTGGGCCTATCCTTGGAGAACTGAAAACTAAGATGAAGTTATTTCCAAGTAAAACTAATGTTCTTTTTCCCTTGCAACCATTTATACAGCCCCATGTGCCCTCTTAGACCATCTGAGGCTGTGGAGTCTCCTGGAGAGGCTAGTCCTTGCATGGTAAAACTGGCCTCTGGGTGACCTGTGTCCATTGTAAATGGAGAAATGTTTCAGACCATTCATGGGGAAAAGACTGGAGAAATGGTAGCTGCTGGAGCCCGCCTTGTACGATTGGTGCCCTCTTAGCGAGAAAGATTGAGAGCACTGAATGGGGTTTTCAGAGAAGCCCGGGACTTGTTCTCCGTAAGCGAGTTGTTCTGTTGACTGCAAGTCTCTGGTGGGTCACACCACCTTCACTTCACATTCTGGGGGAGCTGCTAACTGTGGGCTCCATTTGCTAAATTCTCACCACTATTGAATTCCGCTAGTCGAGCTCTAGTTCTAGGTCAGAGGGAGAGTTTCTTTGTTCGCAAAGGAAGGACCTGACCAAGCAAGAGTAAAATTCATGATGATATCAGAGTGTCAGAAATCCCACAAAAGGTTGTCAGAGTGGCCAGACAGTCCACCCATACCCCAGCTCGTCAGGAGTCTTTCCCTGATGCTGGTAATAAGCAGCAAGTTCAAGGATGCATTTCTGTGCTTTAAGAGATCAGTTTCAGTAAATCAGAACTGTACCCATTCTTCCCCTAACCCACCGTTTTCCTAAGTGTGGCGAAAGAACCCTTGTCTTCAGGGATCTTCACAGGCAGAGTACACAAATACCTCCAAGGCCAGACAGACCTGCACAGACTACTTTAGCAAAAGATTCTCAGAACCTTTAATACAATTCAGGCATCATGAATCCCTAAGGGGAGGGAGACATGATACACAATATTTCTCAAACTTATTTAAGGTGAGGGAATCCTTTTTTCCCACAGCATATCTTGAGGCTAATGTTTTACATAAGGCAGACATGGGGAGAAAAGTGCCCTAACCTCTTATCCAGGACTCTGTCTAAACCAGTGGCTCCCATGTACAGATTCTTAGCCCTAGTGGTCTGTAATGTTTTCATCAATCTTTAATGATGTGGAAAATACAGTACAGGATGATGTAGGAGGTTCTTCCCTAAAAGCTGCTTGTAGTTGTCTTTTATTCTGAATTATGTTATTCCTTGTGTGTGTGTATTTGTGTGTGTTCAAGTATCCTTCTTAAATGAAATAGTAGTGTATTAGTACATGACAGTTATATTTTAACTCTCCTTTCTTAGAAAAATAATTAGCAATCCACTGTAGACAACTAGAGACTTGACTTTACTATTTTTCTCCCTGAAAATACCATTTTTAAGGTTTGAGGTATGTCTGGGGTTTAAGTCCAGGATTTCCTGAGTGCATGCTCCATATCCCTCTGCCCTTAGTTAACTTTAAACTCAAGTCACGTACCCTCCTAGCCTTCATTTCTTCCTTCAGAAGAGCCTGAATCATTTAGTTGCCTGGGAGCCCCTCTCCATTTCCGGGGTGACATTGGCCCAGCCCTGCCATGTCACACAGCCCCAGAAGCACCCTTCACACTGACCCTGCCTTGGGAACCTCTGTCTTGCATAACAGCGTGTTTATCGCTTATTTTCAGAGGCTGGTAGGGTGTTCGGTTGTAGGGGTCTAGATGCAGTAACAGGGATTTTCTAAAGCTCAGGAAAGAGTTCATGGGTTGAAATGTAGATCTGGAATTCAGCATAAGCTAAAAGGTGAGGAGGTTAATGCAAACATCCAAGGAGAAATTGGAAGAGAGGTCACTAGGTACAAAGCCTTGAGACCCACCCAGGTGGAAGGAGCCCGTGAGGAAGGATGCAAGAGTGAAGCCCAATCTGAAGTAGCAGGTGAGTCACAAAGCCTGGGAAGAAAAGTGTCTGTAGTTGCTCTGTCAAAACAGAGTCACCTGCTGTAGGAAAGTTAGGTACAATGAGAGAATACCTTCCAGTGTGGCGATTTCATTTGGCAGAGAAGATGGCAAAGGAAGGTGGTATCAGCCGAAGAAAGGATTTGGTTTTCCTTAAAGCATTTGCAAAGGCCAAAAGTAAGAGAGCCACAGTGAAGCAGCTACACGGGCTCCAGTCAGAAAGGTCCTGGGCTTCTTTGGTATCAGCCCACCTGGTTTCTTCCAGATCCTCATTCTCCACACCTGCCCCTCACCAGGATGCCCATCAGCTAGAGACCCAGAGGTAGCAATGGCTACCAAGGCCAGCAGCTTATAAAGTCCTGCACACTCTGCATAAAGAAATGTAATGGGTCCTGGGGATGAATCATTTGTTCTGAGCAAAATTTGAGTCATAGCCAGACTCCCATTCTCAGAGGCAGGAGGAGCGGGGAGAGGTGGTCAGGAAGGAGCACAGATAATAGCACCCGTTACCACTCCACTTGGGGGTGGGAGTCTAGTCTCCCCTCCCAACCTGAAGTTAAACCCCCTGAGTGTGCATCTATCACTCAGGCTCCTTCTAGGCTCTTGGATTGGGTCCTTTCCAAAACAGCAGATAATCCAAGCTATGTCATCTCAGGGAAATGTAAATTAGAGCTGGAAACAGTGTTGCCGATGAGCTAATGTAAACATTCAGAGCAAAACGTGTCTCCCAGAAAGGCCAGATGAAGAGAAGGGTGCCACCAAGAGCAGCACTGGCCCGCGTGGCTCCCCTCCATCAGGGGAGGAGCTTTTCTTCCCCTTTGGTGTTTTACTTGTGTGGGAAAGATGGCCCCAGAACAGAAGAGAGGAGCAGGAGAGACAGCTGGTATCAAACATCATGACCTGTGTGAAGACTGGCTATCACTTCTGATGGGATGCCATCTTTCCAAATCTTGCTCTCCCAAAGGTCTTTCAAGGATTTCTGATTTATCCACCTTGACTTCTATGGCTAAAGGGAAATTGGTGGCTGGACTAGAAAAGTAAACAAGCCCTTTATTCTTGAAACAAATATTTGTCACATTTCTGCTGAATGCTAGACATGAAAATGTAGGGAAAAAAACAGACCTGTGCCCCACGGGAGTTGAAGCTCTGGTGGGAGAGAGTCATGGGCGAGAGCTTGCTCAGGATCTCCCAAGATAAGTACCGGGGTGTCCCACCGCCTGTGGGCCTGCTGTGAGGAAGGCGCCGAGGTGGGATGCATGTGTGCGCGTGTGTGAGTGTGAGCACGCGCGTGTGTGTATTACTGTGACCATCAGGAGGAGCAGTGGGCAGAGGGGTGGCTGTTGGTGGTGTTTAACCTGCTCAGCATCTTGCTCGATGGCTGGAGTTCCCCCTGGCTACTCTCTGTCCCCACCTCGCTATAGTATTGCCATGTGGCAGAGAACCCCAGAATGCGTAATGATTGAACATGATCAGTTTCCCAGATATATTGAGAACAAGAGGGCAGCCATAAGTTTTCTCTCACTCTTTCCAGGGAATGAGACATATACAGCTTTCGTTGTTGGATATCCAAATTTACTTAAGTTTAAAAAAGAGAGAGAGAGAGAAAGTTGGGCTGGGGGGATTCTTTAAGAGCTCATGAAATTTCCCTAGCTGTTGACCAAGACCACAGTATGGAAATTATAAGCACATGTAGTCATGGCTTCACCAACTTAGAGAAGGGTGAGGCTAGAATTTGAAGTGGTTCATTCCTCATATTTTCTTTTGGGAAGATCAGCCTCATCTGTCTGTCTTTGTGAGCACGAGAGCCATGGGCACAGTGTGTCCTCCAGGCGGCAGCAGGTCTGGGCTGTGGAAGCAGAGCGTGGAACTGAAGAGGGAGGGGAGGCACTGGGTCTGCAGCAGGCCAGAAGGCGGCCATGGCTTCTGCAGTCGGAGCCCCCTCCCACACTGCAGTGCAGCCGGGAACGGATTCACTGCTCCCCTTCTCCTCTTAATCGAGGTCTCCTTATGATACTTAGACACCTACAGTGTTTAAGAGGTGCTGTTTCAGGTGCTAAGGGTATCACAGTGAACAAAATCAAAGTCCTTGCCTTCGTGCAGCTGACATTCTGCAATGGCGAGGAGATGCCTAACAATAATGTTAATGATAATAAACATCTAATGGTGTCTTAGTTTCCCAACTGCTAAAACAAAGACCACAAAACAGGTTGGCTTAAACAATGGGAATGTCTTGGCTCCTGATTTTGAAGCTAGAAGTCCAAAGTCAAGGCGTTGGCAGCGTGATGGTGGCATTCTGGGGCTGGCTGTCAGCCGTCCTCAGGTCCTTGGCTTTTCCGTCACGTGGTGATGCACACGGCAACATCTACTTTCTCTTCCAGGTTCTGTTGACCTCCAGGCCTCTTCCCGTGGCTTTCTTTGAGTTTTTCCTTTCTCTGTGTCTGAGTTTCATTCTGCCTTTACAGGCCTCCAGTAGCACGGATTAAAGCCCACGCTGATTCAGTGGCCCCACCCGAACTTAAAATGACATCTTCAAAAGATCCTAATTACAATAGGTTCACAGCCTCAGGAATGGATTCAGATTGAGAACATGTTTTCTTTCTGGGATATATAATTCAGCCTCCCACAAATAGGTTAGGTGGTGATAAAAGTTATGGGATAAAAATAAAGAAAACAAGGTAAGAGGAACAAATGTTCCAGGTTTCTGTTTTATACAGAGCAGTCAAGGGCAACTTGATAACATTTGAACAGACACTAATGCTTTTTCCAAATCTATATGAAATTTCTTTTTCCAAACAGAGCCAAATTTACTCAAACAGTTGGGGAATAATTTAACTTCTCTAGTCCTCCTCTTGCCTCCCCCTTTCCTAAATCAAGGTACACAGGCGTGGATGCAGCAGGCCTGACCTAGCTGAGACTCTGAGAAGGCCCAGCCAGGCTGGCCTATTAGACATTTCTCTGAAAGAGGTTTCTCTCCTTTCTCAATGTGGATGCACATGCCCTGCTTCTGTGCCCTACGCATTCCCATGGGAATGCAGTCAGACTGCAGCCCGTGATCTGCTGCGGTTCCTGTGTGAGTTGTAAAGGTAGGGATGGGCTGAAATCTTCCAGGAACCGTGGTGGGCACTCCTTCCCAGCCACTGCTCTGTTCCTCCATTCTTCTACAAGCAAGAAGATGACAGACGTCTGCAAACAGCACACGCACTTTCTGAGCTCAGCCACTAACCGCATCTGTTAGAGCAGCCACAGGCAGTCAAAGCTGGAGGCTTCCCCCCTCTTGTCCACTATCTGTTTTCTTGGTCTGGCTGGCTGTTCTGTGAGATCCCTGAGCGTACACACCAGGGAAGCTTCCTGACTGTCCCCTGGAAGAAATTCAAAGAAAGAGGCCACACACCCAGACCAGGGCATTGAGTGCTGTGGGCTCCACAGCTCCAGGCAGGGCCACCGGCGAGAGCTCTGCCCTGACCCCAGCCAGCTCCTCGCCCTCCAGTTTCTCAGCTGAAAATGGAAAATCAGACCACCTGTGTGCTCACCGTAAAGCTACAAATGTGCCCATTTGGAATTCCACGTGGGCTTGAGGTGTTTGGGGGGACTTGTCTCACAGGGTCTCTGTAAGACAGATCTGGCTAATGCTTACTGCCCACTGGGTGGGCCCCAGGTAACTGTGCTTTGGCAGTGGGTACCTTACCCTGAGAGCAGCTTGTTGATCAAACCCCTGGAACCCAGGGCTAGAGCTAGGGTCCCGGTACTTGTAATTCATCAGTTTTGAGTCACACTGTTCAGTTCAGCCCAGAGCTGAAAAGGAATCTGGGCATCGGTGTGGATTTTTTAAAACGCTGGGCAAGTGCAGGCTTTTCCTCATTGTGCTGGGGAAGCATGGAGAGGAGGTCGGGAGAAGCTTGGTGAGCTCGTTAAGTGTCATGTGCAGAGATGAATGTTTACTTTTCCTGTCCTCAAATAACCTAACTTGTACTAGGAGATTAAGAACCACATCGGCTCCATCTTTTAAATGTTTTATATGGTGAGGTTCTGGTGAAAACTTTGTAATTCTGAGAAGAGACATGTCCTAGGAAGGCAGCCTTCAGCCTCGATCATTTCTGAGGTGGGTTCAGGGCCCGGGGTCTCTGCCGAAGCCTGTGGGGTGGGAGCCGCAAGGGGCCCCTTGGGGCCTCCCTCTGAAAGGGCTGTCTCCACGCTGGCTGAACCAGTCACACGTCCATCAAGAGCTCAGACGGCTCCCAGGAGTGCGTTCCTTACACCCTCGTGTTCACAGAGCCCCTGCATGCCGGGAACAGCCGCTCTGTCTGCAGGAAGGAAAACAGTGCTGACCAGGGCTGAAAATCTGAGAAGTGTTAGTAAGGAATGGGGCCACTGGCACCACGCACACGGAGTGGGGTTCCTGCCTCATGGCCAGGAATCCTCGTGGAAACGAGCTGGCTCAGAAGCAGTCCTACCTGCTGGATCTCGGCATCCTTGGAAGGCGTATTTCAGAGTCTCGGGAATAGCAAGAGATGCTCACAAATGGGTTCCTTTTGGCCTTTCTTCTCCGGTAGGTGCATGAAGCTTAGCTCGCTGGTGCCCGTGACAGCGCAGGCTCCCCTGGAGAATCGCCTTGCGCCCTCTGTGACCTCAGGTTGTCGTGGTTGCCCGAGTTGCTCCTGCAGCTGCTTAGGATTGTGGGCTGTCCTCTACTTGGGGATGTCAGATCCTGCGACTTTCCCGGTCCAAGCATCTAACCGTCAAGGAACTGGGTGTGCACAGGCCCTGCCTCTCTGCCCTGGGGCTGATGCACGTCCCCTCCTCAGGGTCCGCCTGAAGGAAGGTGCCAGGCTGGGTAAAGCACCCCTTTCTCCAGTGCCTTGGGGCCAGGAAGTCCCTGGGAGCTTCACTCCCCCGGGAGACGCTTTTCTCCCTGGCTCCTCTCTTGCTCCTTCAAGTCCTGAGTTTGTTTTCTGTCTGCGGACCTGTATTGGAAGGCCTTTCCCTGGAGGCAGTTTGTCCTCCGTCTGCCCTCCGGAGCCTGCGAGCAGGCAGGTCCTCCCGCAGGAGCCCAGCAGAGGTGGGGCTTCCCTCACGCTCGTAACGGGTCCTCTCTCTCTCCACCCCAGGTTCCAGGTGTGTGATGGTGGCTGCAATCTGTCTTGTGGGTATTAACGCAATCTCCAACGGTGGCTACTGCTCTCGAGCTATTCTACAAAACTGGAGCACACCGGTGAGTTCCGAAGCCAGGCCTGGGTGGGGCCAGTGGTGTAGACCAGGGCTACTTAGAGTGGGCTCAGGATTGCCCCGTGTCACCCGGAAGCCCCAGATGCAGACTCAGAAACTCTGGGTGGGGCCCAGCCATCGGGCGGCAAACCCCCCTCCAGATGGTCCTGCTGCCTGCCCAGGATCGGGAAGTCCTGGCCCAGCATTCTCAGGACCGGGCCCCTCGGGGGCCGTCCCAGGGCTGCAATTGATGGTTTCCAAAGCCCCAGCCCACCCCGTCTTTGATCTACACCACAGCCTTCCTGGGGAACTCCTGATTACCCAGTAGTTTCATGGAATGAGATATTCCACTGGAGGGGATTTCACAGATGAAATGAAGCTTGTCTCTTTAAGCCCCTAAGCCTTTTGGAAAAGCAGCCACTTTAGGTGGAAATCTTTTTCAGATGTGGTATGTCTAATCCCCCATCCTGTTAGTCCAATTATACTGAACATAACGCAGCACTTTCTTGAGTGTCTTCAGAAACGGGTTATCACCCTTGGACATGCCTGAATTATGTTGGATTCTCACTAAATTCCTCCAGACTGTTGGGCTTTTCTGGTAGGTGATCATTTGGGTGACAGATTTGCCTTTCCAGTCCCTATCAGCTGTCACCTCTCAACTTGGTAGCTGCCCTCAGCAAGTCCAGTCTTAAAACAACAACGGAGCATCCTCAGAGATGGCTTCCCTGCCAGGCCCTGCCCGTTGAGGTGCCCGTGCCTCTCCAGAAAGCTCGGCTTAGAGCAGCTCGAGCGCCCGGGGCAGGCCCACAGCCACTTATGTCTCAGCCCAAATAAGGTGGTGAATTTCATCCCTCAGAGAAGGCCCATAAAGAAAAGATGAGTCAGAAAGGAGGGTGAGATTCCTGCTGAGGACAGGGACCAAGCCATCCTGGCCAAGGAGGGCATGAGCACATCTTGGGGACTGAGGTGATTCACGCTCAGATGGCCTCCGAGTCACAGCCCGAGGGGCTCGCTGAGAGCAGAGCCGCTGGGGAAGCTCAGAGATGAATGAGAAACCACTCATATGGTTTGTGGGGACTGGTTGGACACATGATGTCTGAAATGCAATGGATCAACCAAATATCAATAATTCAGGACCCGTGCAGCTGAGTCGAGCCAAGGACGCAGTGGCAGCTGGTGGTGATGTCCTGGCAGAGCAGACGAGGGGCCCCGGAGAAGAAGAGGGGGGTGGCAGGATGCCCCGGACATGCCTGCGAGAGTGGGGTGCAGGCCAGCGCAGCCCCAGGTGGGAAGAGGGTGTGTTTGGGGGCCTGAGGGCCCGACCAGCTAGTTCAAGATGTGGCTTGGCTCAGGCCCCCCGTGGGTTAAAAGAGGAGTCTCTTCTCTTCCCAAATCTCCCCCTAAAGTGCTGAGGTGGGCGTGGAGAAGGCTCAGGCCGGCGGGGGCTCCAGTTGTGGTGGGGGACACGGGGGCTGCCTGGGGCCGGCCCCCCCATGCTGGCCTTGCAGCAAGAACGATTGCTAACGACTAAAGAAGATTCTCCTCCTGTAGGCTCGAAAGCCCACAAAACTTTTAAAGGTTAATGCGTGTTCTTATTATAAACGAAAACCAGCACTTGATTTTTTAACAAAATCTCAAGCTGACAGGCATAAAACGAAAACTTAAGCACTCTTTACTAATTCACAATTTTTGTCATACGATGGTCCATGTTTATTTGGAATCAGGTGGAGGGAGAATATTCCTTATGGGTCTTTGGATCAAAATGAACAAATATTAGAGGGTTAAAGTCTTAAGGAAGAAAATTTTAATAATTAGGTCAAGTACACATACATGAAATGGGCAGGGACATAGAGAATAAAGAGAATTATTTCCTGTTGCTGGGGAAAAAGTCCATTGGACAATATCCTCCATTGTCTGCAAAGTGGGGATGTGACCTCCCTGATACAGGAAGATTTTATAATATTCCTTCTCTCCCTTGCTCATCCTATCATGTGCATGCTGTGGGCGACCCCTTTCTCTGCAAGGAGGACTTGAATTTTCTTCTTCCCCCGGGCCGGCCCTCGCCTGTCCCACCCCCCATGGTGCGCTGTGTTCCCGGATGTCTTTGGATTCTGTTTAAGATGTCCTTGTTAATACATTCCAAGGTTTGAACTCCATTCCTAGTTAAACCTCTTCCTTGTTTACAGGGACTGAAATAGCCACATTCTGACCTTCTGTTCGGTCTGGGAACATCTGTGGCAATGCAGATACATTCTTTTCCCATGTGAGAATCACACTGACATGGCACAGCTACGGAGAGGCTCGGAGACTCCTCTCTCGTCTCTCTTCCCTCCTCCCTTTCAGGTTTTTTTTATACTTCAGAAGATCAGACCTTCTAATCACCCACAACTAACAAGACCCTTACAGCTTTCTTCCTGCTCAAAGGCCCAGGAAGAAAGGAACGGAGCATTACAAAGTGGGAGTGGGTTGCTTATTCTCCAGGAAAGCTGAGGTGCCTTCCCGTTCCCCCAAAGGTGCCAGCTTCCTGCTGCAGGGCCCTTGTGGGCCCAGTGTGGTGCTCAGGACACCTCGGGCCGGTGGGCAGGGTCCCACATGGGTCCCTGGGCACAGTCTTGGGACCACGTCTCATCATGGTGCATCACTTCTCGTTTCACGTGTCCTAGAAGCCAAGTGTCTGGATGAGACAACTGAATGTTTGCTGTACGTAAAAGTGACCGGGTACACCAAACTCTTCTTAGAAAGGAAAATGGCAATCCAAAGTAACCCCTGCTGAAAGCTAAAGCAGTGGCCTGGCCAGCGGGCATCCTGGATAGGAGATAAGGAAAGGTTTGAGGGAGTGGAAAGGATGGCAGGGGGATCCGAACAGAAGAGAGGAAGTAAGAACGGGCACTGTGTGTGCTTATTGAAGGTAGATCAGGAGGCGGGTTAGGGATTTGGGACCTGGGGAGCAATGGGAGTCTGGAGAGATCTGGCAAGAGGCAGGTGTTTTAGGATCACAGCCATCTTGCTGCCCACGGTGACGGTGGAAGTAGCAGAGTGATCCAAGAATCAGGGCTCTGTGCACTATGATGAGGCAAGTCACAGTAAGGGACAGATGGGGTCGGGCTGGAGCTATGCTAAGGCAAAGTGATGAGTCTGCATTTAGAGATGTTGGCCTCACCAGGAATGTCCAGGAGAAAGCCAGTGGTTAGGCAAGGGGGGAAAGGAACAGTCCAGGGATTGACTGCGGGACCAGCAAGGGGTCAGGGTTCACGCTGTGCATTTGCCCAAAGACGGTTGTTGAGCTCTCCAGGGAATAGAGCAGCAGCGGCCCAGCCAGGTCCCTGCCATGTACTGTGCCCACCCACACTGGGGAGCTTCTGTGAAGGAGCCCTCACGCACGGCGGGTTTCCTGGGCCTGGCCGCTGTCCCTTCTTTCTCACAGATCCTGAGAGCAGCCAGTCGGGGCTGCTTCCCCAGGGCGGCACCCGGGCCTGTCACGGGTTGGGGGCCCTTTGGCCAGGCACTGAACCTCTGGGCCCCCTCTAGGCTCCCAGCGTCCGGGGCTGCTGGGTACTGTCCCCTGTGACTTGGCCCAAAGCAGGGACAGCCAGCGGGTGACTGCTGCTCCTCAGAAACCGCTTCCTGGAACAAACACCCACAGCTGGAGCTGCTGGCCTGTGGTCAGCTTTGGAATGACGTGGAACTTGTCGCTTGGGGCCTGACAGGCTAGGATGTCGGAGGAGGAAACTGGCCCCATATCCAGTTTCCATAAGGCAGTTTCCCTCCACTGTTGACATGGAGTGACGGGGGTGTGGGCAGGAGGGGAGTCACCTCCTCTCGACACTCTCCCCATTCTCCCAGAAGACCTGTGTCCTCAAGGGGCAGCTCCTTTGGCAGTTAGGGGGGACGTGGAACAGGCCGGCAGAATGTTGAGGTCCATGAGGGAGCTGTAGCTGCTGCAGCCCCAAACGCAAGGCCCGGCCCCCCCAAGGCCTCTGCAACCCTGATCCCAACCCCGTGAGCAGAGGCCCCCAAAGATGCCCCGGTGTACTGTACACCCCTGGATTGTGGGGTCCCCGAGCCCCATCTTCCGATTAGCCATTGGGGCGGACAGAAGAGAGAGGGGGCCCTTCTGCTGGCCCTGCCCCCCAACATGAGACTCGCAGGATCCCAGTCACACCCTGCCCAGAAGCGACCCGGGGCCCAAACCAGAGGGCGTGTGAGAGCCTCCGGAGAGTGTCAATGGGGGGGTGGGGGCTGAACCCCACTGCTGTGCTGGGCATGGCGGCGAGGAGCAGGTTTATTTCCTCATTTCCTCCTCGTGGACAAATCCTCCTATTTCTGAGAATTCAGCTGAGAAAGTAAAGGGAGAAGGAGGACGCGGGGAGGGGGTCTAACTAATGTTTGAGGTTCTGTATTGTGTCAGGCCCTCGCAGAGCTAGGGCCGAGAGCATTTCCAAATCAAAGGGCTCTTTAATTTGGCCTCTCCCTATAATAAGCATAATTAATATTAGTGTGATAGGACTAATGTAATATTTTTACCACAACCTGGAGAGGCAGATAAGCGAGGCGTTACAATACCAGTGCAGATGAGGCTCTCTGGGTGCCCCGGTTCTCAAAAAGGGACTTCTCCCACAGTCCATTAGGTTTGTGCTGATGGTATTGGGTCTTCTGACTTGTGACCTGTTATTTTTTCTACCAGTTTGTACAGTCACCCCAAATCTAGGATAGGAAAAAATATATCAGGCCATAGTATTTCCCTAAGCAAAACTCCAGGACGTGCTGATCTCTTGCCACGTGTGCCTTTTCCACAACAGGTGGAAAAAGACATGAACCTGGCAAGTTACAGATGGCAAAAAAACAAAAGGCTTGAGAACTGGGGAAAGAAAAGAAGGTAAAATGAATGGCCGTAATAGTAGAGGTTTTATGGTGTAGCCTTTACATAAATCAGAAGACCCAGGCACCGCTGACCTGAGAAGGGTTTCCAAAACCCCTGGGCCCCGAGCCGTTTTAAGGCAAAATGGTGAGTCTGCAGCGGGCATCAGGAAGTCCTCAGTGATCACTCAAAGGCCCTTTTTTCCCAGCCACAGAGCAGTCAAATACATGAGCATTTCTTTGCAACTCAGGGGATGGGGATCTCGTCAAGTTTCTATACAGTAGGGAATAATCAAATGGAGATGAGTTACCTATCTAAATACGGTGAGACCACTGATAGTCTTGTGAGTGAGTGTCTTTGTTTGCCAGGTTGCTATGACAAATACCACACAATGTGTGGCTTAAACAGAAATTTATTGGCTCGTGGTTTTGAGGCTGGAAGTCCAAAATCAAGATATGGCAAAGCTCCCTTTCTCCCTGGAGACTGCAGTGTTCTGAGGCTGCAGCCAGCGATCCTTTGGGTTCCTTGGCTTTTCCGGCACATGGCAATGTCCTCTCCTTCTCACCTGTGACTTCTGGGTTCTCACGCTTTTGTTGGGCCACACCTTAACTAAACAGAGCGAGCATCTATGAAAGGTTCTATTTGCTGTGGTTCTCACCCACAGGGCCCCAGATTTGGAACATGTGTCTGTTGGGGTACATGATTCAACCTCCCCCATGGTCAATAAATATGTTTATACACACACACCCCTTTGTAGGGAATCACCAGTGCACTGTCCCATGTTTCAGAGCTGTGAATTCTCCTGTCACAGGCGTCTCCAAAACAAAGCCACGGCACCCAGGAGGAGGCGCCACCCGTGCTTTGAGATTTGCCCTCCTAACACGACGTCTTTCCGTTTCAGGCCTGTAAAGCTTGCCCGGTTTTGATCCCTTCAGGACTCTGCCACAGCCTCTATCACACACCTGTTTTCCTCAAAGGAAAAATATATAATAAAAATGTTCTACTCTTTTACACTGTATAATTGTGAGAAATAGTGTGGTGTTTGTGAGTGCATGGTTTGACATACATTTCTGTACAGTTTGGAGATATTTTCAAATGAAACATAAAGGAAGTCACCAATAAAACCAGGAGAGTGAGTATTTTAATACCAAACCTTTTAAGGATGAGAGGATGGACAATCTTACACTGGGTTGGATCACAGATTTTGTGCTTGACTTTTGAATGCTTGTAATTAAAAATATCTATTTTTTTCACTCTAAAATAAGCTGCATGTTTGAGGCATGTTTTTAAATATTATGAGATTTCCAGAATTGTATTGTGAATGTATAGAAATGTTTCCTTGGCTCAAGCCCAGGGTAAATTTAAAAACATGGTGCACATGTTAAAAACAGAACTGTGCTAGCTGCAGGATTAGATTTATAGAATCCCAGTTCTAATAGGATATCCTTGCAAGACAATCAAAACCCTACAGAAGCTTCTAACGTAGCGGCATGTTCACAGCTGGACAAAGAGAACTTGCACTGGTACAAATTCCTGATTGATCGGAGGAGGTGTGCCCTTAGAAAGCCCTGGCAACTCCAGGTGAGACTGTGCCAAACTATGTGCCAAGTGCTGGGTTTTGTGGTTTTCTTGTTTTTTATCTTTTGTAATAACACGTTCTTGTGTGTGTGTGTAACTCACTTGAGGCCTAACTCGTGTTGCTTCAGCCATCCTCATCCTCCCCCCAGTGGAAGTGAAGAGTCGGTTTCACTGATAAGGAGAAACCTGACTCGGGGGCAGCCGTGACTCGCCACCCCGCTGGCTGCTGTGGGCAGTGTGTCTCCCCGGGGATTTTGCAGACCTCGCTTGGGCTGAGCCAGCATTCCTCAGTCTTGGCAGCACCATGCCAGGTGAACTGCTTAAAACAGTATCTCGAATTCTGATTTATTCCGTTTTCCTCTCCGGAGACTACCTGCCCCACCAGCACAGCAGGAGATGGGTAGCCAGTGGGAGTTCACAATCAATACTGTTCCGCTTAGTCAAGAGGGAGCCAAAAAGTCAGGCTGTTTTCTAAGTGGACACACGTCAGAGTCTGTGACAGCCCAGCCTCTCCCTCTTGTTGTAGAAGAGCTGTGTGTAAAATTCTTATACCTAAGAATTTTCCAGTGCCGATGTGGCAAAACGTGATCAGTCTTTTGTACTGACCTGCTCCCATTTGTACTGAGAACTTCAGTGTTTTAATAATTATTGGGGTTTTTTTTCATGTTTGTTTCATTCCTTTCCATTGGAAAATAAAGATGTCAAGAAGCTTTTAAATAAAGGTCATGGCAAAAAACAAAGTAACCCCCCCAAAAAAACAACAAGAAGGGCCAGGGGTGAGAGGCTTTGTCTTACCATAAATAAGGGAAAAAAGAATAATTAGTGGCTTGGGGACAACTGATATATTAACTCCAGTGTTTAGGGCCCTACTATGCCTTCAGGGCCGCTTGGCTCTCAGAGAGACTTCTGTCTTCTTGTTTCTAAGGAAAACAGCAACTTCCGCATGGTCAATTATGCTTTTTTATAAACTGCTTAAAGGTACTTTTCTATTGTCATTTTTAAAAATAAAGTGCTTATTCCAGCTGTCACACCATTGTCTGGCAGATTCCTTTTTGCGAGAACAACCAAATGCATCCCACACCGCAGACCAGGGAGACGCTGATTTTACCCCCAGTTTCCGATCTTGCCAAAGCTGAGCAGTGGCCATTGAGCCCCAGCACAGAGATCCGAGGAGGAGCTGCTGGTAGGAGGGGAGAGGCGGAGGAGCACCGCGGCTGCCTCCAGGGAGACTCACACACCTGTCTTTTGATGCCTTTTTCTGCTGTTAGCTGCTTAACACATCCACAGCCTACAAAGTTTTAGCTCAAGATTGTTTTAAATCTATTACAGCGTCACTTATGGTTTTCTACTGACTTAAAGGAAATACATTTTACTAAGTGATAAACCAGGAATTGACAGCCAAGACAATAGCTGTGTTTTGTATGCACCCTCACTTACCCCCATCCCCACCAAAAGGAATAAAAGGACCGGTCTTAATCTTAAGCAAAAGCAACAACCACCAGTAACTATTAGTCTTCTTGGGCACTGCCCTTGGCTGTGGTTCGGATCCTACATCCCTTTCACAGAGGAGACCGTCCACCAGAAGCAGGTCCGATGCCCTGGAACCTGAGGGAATCAGGAAACCAGCAGGCAGCTCTGCGCAGCCTGTTCCAAGCTTTAACGTTCACAGCCAGCATGGCTCTGGGACAGACTCCTGGGGCTTTGCCGTCAGCCCAACTGTGAACTTCCAACTTCCAGGTGCCAGAGATTTGTCAAACAGCCCATGAGCTGAGGGCAGCACGTCCTTAAGGAGCTTCACTGCCTCTCCAGGCCTGTCCCCGGCCACTCATCCCAACGAGCCACTGACTGAACATGTAGTTACTTCTATATGATTTTTCAATAGGAGCCTTGGGAAGGATAAATGAGCGCCCCCAAAGCATCTCCAAGCTAGTGGTCACTAGTGATGTGTAAGTGACAGTTCTGGATGGTCTCTACCAATCCAGCAGGAATTCTAGATGTTTCCCACTCACCATTGTCTTGTGAAAGAAAATGCATGTTCTGTCACTCTACTGAGCAGAAATGCAGTCGAGTGTATCTTTTAGATTCGTGAACTTTGGATAAAAAAGGCAGGTGTCCTATTCCTCTTGCTTGCAAACAAAATGTACCGGTTCATAGGCTCCAGAAAGACGGTAACTAAGCTATCTTTTGGTTCATTCCCAAATGAACCCTCCCTAGCAAGAAAGGATGTGCCACTTACAAATGAACACAAGACTGACATAGCTATAAAACTGGCATCCAAAATTAAATACTGTACCTTCTACCTTCATGACAAAAGTACACATTAAAGGAATCTGGAAAGAATCTTTAAAATTTACAAAATGAACTTTACACCTCTAGCTCATCATATCTAGGCCTCAGATTCACTGACCCTGGTGCCTGCATGTATGTTGCACCTATTTTCATGGGATCCACCTGCAGTTTATACCACCTCGTCCCTGAAGTACCCCAAACCCATGACCCATGACGTCTTTGGGTTCAGAGTTATGTAGCAGAAGGAACATTTTGAGAACGATGGAGGCATTGCTAAAATCCCTAAATTCTATGACCCAATATACAAGAATTTTTGGTGTGATAGGGTGGCATATAGTAATCAACTAGTTATCTGAGGTCTTTGGTAATATGTGCAGATTTCTCCTGAATTCCATATCATTAGGAATGAAAGAATCCCAAGAACTGATGAAAAGAACTCTCTTACCCAGTATTAGAGTACTGGTACATAGTTGCTTCCTCTTCAACTCTTAATGTCCGCACCCTCTTGTGACATCAAACAGCACCATATCCTTAGAAGGCAAGTAGGAGAATACTACAGTCAGTTGTTACCTGATATACTAGTTCTCAGGACACCTAAACTGAAACCCTAATGAGCGATACTGAAAAGCTATGTACAATCAGCTATTTGATTAAGATCCCCCAATTAGATTTTTTAATTGCCACAGTAAAGCTTCTATTTGTTGCCGTTGCAGAACATTCCAGATGATACTAAAATACTGTTAACACTTCCCTAAACTGACCAGGCTCTCCAAGTGCCCCAGATCCCAAAAGGTGTCACTATGCTAAGAGAATTCTTTCTTTTGTTTTCATTATTCTTCAAGCTCAATGGTGACAGCCAGGGGATCCATTTTACCAGGGCCATCAGGAATTCAAACAACACTGATTCTGCTTTATGGGGGGCAGGAGAGGTCGTGTTCCTACAAACCATAACATAATTTGCCCACAAACAGAAACAAAACAGGGAAGACTTCAGTTCTCCATTGCTTGTACTCATCTTTCCCTTATGGAAGGTCTGAGGGGAAAGGGGAATATCAGGTCCTTTGTTCCACTTATCCACCTGGAATTTTCAAACGGAACTCTGATCATGCAAATTAACACTAAATTAGTAACTTAATTAGGCAAAATGCTTAAACTGAACCCAAATGTCTTCTGAGCAAAAGGAGGCCTAAATGCAGAGAAATGATGCTGAGGTCAAAACATTATCTGTTGAAAGCAGCCCTTTGCCCCCTGGTGTGAGGGCTCATCCAGCAAGTTAAAAATGCAAATTAGGTGACATACTCTTATAATAACCAAGTGTAAGCTGAGGTTATAATTTATTCAGTTCTCCCCTGTTGGTTTCTCTCATTTATTATTGCATCGAAACGTCTTCTGAAAAGCACAAGCCCTGCAAAGTTCTGGCCCGTTGAATTCTAAGAATGCAGAAAGGCCAGCCGGCCCCACTTCAGTTTCCGGTTGATCCCCTTCCCTGCATTTGAAGTTGACCGCCCTGAAAGGCACTGGTTTATCACCAGGGTCCTGACACCACAGGGCCCCAGTCACAGGAATGAGCTGGCTCACCCCCCAACCAGGGAGCTGGACTACTCACCAAGTGGCCCAAACCATCCGAAGGCAACCATCTGAGTAACTTGTCACCATCTGCTGGAGAGTAACCAACCATATTTATTTCTAATAGAAATCTTTTCATGAAGGAAAATGGCTTTTTAAAAAAACACACACACACAAAACAAAGCAAAATAAAAAAGCCACACCCGTGCCCTGGAGAAAGGTCAACACCACAATGCCAGGGCATATTCTAGCCCCGTGTTCCCAAAGTGTGCTTCACCCAACACACACGCCAGGACAGGGACAGGCAGTTCCGAGGTAAGTGAGTTTGAGAAATGGTTTCCAAATTCTTTTGACCTTGGAGCCTCCCCACCCCTCTCCCTCCCACAGAACACCCATGAGCATTCCCCAGGACAGGCCCACAAAATGCACACAGGGGAATTATTAACTAGTCCTGGAGACAGCGCTTGGGGGATAACAGGTCACCGCTACTGACCCCATGCAGGGCACGCCAGCCTCACCACACAGAAGGCAACGCTAGTCTCAGCTGAAGAACAGTCAATAAAAGTCTAGAAAAGCCAAAATCACCGTCCCCACAAATGAATCCCCTTAAAATAGAAACCTGCCTATGAGGAAGGGGGGAACATGGCAGCATCTCATCTTTTATGCTTCAGAGAAAATTGCCATTAGCGGTTAAGAATTGGGGAATTTATAAATTCAAATGCGTATTCCCATATAACCACTGCATTTAGGACACGCTTTTGCTGCTAATGATTTCAAAAAAACAGCTCCCAAAAGAAGTCAAGGGCTACACACTGGAACTGCTCTCTGTGAACACTGGGCCTGGAACTAATGGGATGTCCCGGCATTGCCTTTTCGCTAATATTCTATGTCAACAGGTACTGAGTGCTCCCC
>PVKY010001782.1:0-29403 GCA_004027775.1 Bradypus variegatus | reverse complement strand
ATCACTTCAGGGGACAGGGACTTCTGGAACATGAGGGTTTGTGAAAAAGACAGCTCTCAGGCCTCCCTGCATGGACTGGACAGGGTGGGGCGGGGAGGGAAGCTGGGAGCAGCATGCGGATGTGGGCAGACCAGACTCATTCGCTTGTCCAGTGGAAACCTGGAAATGTTCTCCTTGTGTTGCATTTCATTGCAGTAATCCTTGCTAAGTTTGCATCGTATTCCACAAACTGTGGTGGTTGGGTTACAAAAGCGTTTCCTTTGCCACTTAAATCCTTGGCATGCAGCAAGATGCGGCATGGATGCTCTGCAGTAAACTGCAGGCCCACTGCGTGCTCCTCCCGGGTGTCACGTACCCTGGTTTGAGAATCACACCCTGAATTTTACCTTTGAAATCAACCAGGTTTGGGTGCAGCCATGCCTCACATCAGCAGTGAAATGGGACCTGTGGTTGCCACCTCAGGGGGTGGTAGGTCCCAACGAGTGGTCCTTGGACCAGAAGCCCACTGGGGGGGGTCTCACCGTGCAGTGTGACCTTTGTGGCGCTCAGGGTAGGGGCCGATGCAGTGTCCCCAGCTGTCATCTGTGGGGCCACTGGGCTGGGTATGCTGCTGTGAGATGGAATCAAGGGCTGGGGGTCCTCCGAGGAGAACGAGCCTCGCGTGGCATTTCCCCTGGGAGGAGGGCAGGCTGGCAGACGCCCCTTCCCCAGAGCCCCCCCCTCCCGCTGCCGCCTCGCAGCCAGCCCAGGGAAACAGAGGCCTCGAGGGCCTGGGGCTGGAGCCCTGGGCTCACTCTTAGTTCCCCTTCCTCGTTCTGGATTCTTCTGCCACAGTTTTCCCCCGGCTGCCGCACTGCCTCTTCCTGGCTCCCAGGAGCGGGGAGATGTGAGGACGTGTGCACACGTGCCCACACATGGCCTCCTTGTGTGCACGCCGTGGGTGGGGAGCCTGAGTGTGGCCCTGGCCCAAGCCAGCTCTGTGGGGGACCAGCATGGTGGCGAAGCAGCCTGGCCTCCTGCCAGCATTTCAACATCCTTCTTAACAAGTCATGGTGCCTCTGGGAGATCGTAAGGCCAAGCCTGAGGTGGGGCCAGCCTGGTGGTATGGAGGGTTATGGGTTTTTATTGCCCCAGGATGCTCTGCTGTGTGTCCTGGACTTACTTTCTGGGACTGAGTTCCCAGGAGCCTTGGGCTCTGCTCCAGCTGGGAACACGAGCCTCCTCCTTCCCTCCACTGGACACAGCTGGGGCTGGCACAGGGCCAGCGGGCCCCAGTGGTCTGAAGTTTGCCCGATGGGGATGGGGGGGCAAGGCCCTTCATTCCAGCCCCTGCCTGCCCCCCTCCAACCCGCAGGCTCAGCCTTAACTCGGGGTCTGCTGACCAAGCTTAAACCGACACCATTAGTTTTACCAGCTCCTCCCCAAGTCACCTCGGCACTCTGAGTCTTGGCTTGCTCCCCTTTGGAAGAAGAGGGGGGCCGGAAGAAGGATTGGGCAGTTAGAGTCTCCGACTGCCGCAGAGATCCAAGAAGGGTTGGGCAGGTTGGTGGGGTAGCCCTGAGCCCCAGTTGCCTGTTGCAAGCATACCCGTCTTGCCGGAGCAAGCCTCCTGGGTGCCCCCAGCAGGCTCAGTAACTGGCTGGGAGCACCCCCCGTGTGGTGCAGCCTGGCAGGAAGGCAGGGGTGGGTGCGGAGGGTGGCTTGGGGGCGGCAGGCAACCTCACTTCCCATGGTAGTGCCACAAAGCCAGAGATGTGGGTTTGAATCCCAGCTCTGCTCCTTGGCTGTGAAGCCTTCCTTTTATTATCTCTCAAGTGGGGAGATGTGCTGGTTTGGATGTATTATGTTCCCCAAAACTCCGTGTTCTTCAATGTAATCGTACGGGTGCAGACGTATTAGTGTTGATTAGGTTGGAATATTGGATCAAGTTGTTTCCATAGAGGTGTGACCCACCGAATTGTAGGTGATAACCCTGATTAGATCATTTCCATGGAGGTGTGGCCCCCGCCCATTCAGGGTAGGTCTCGATTGATTTACTGGAGTACTTTAAAAAGAGCAACACAGGCCCAGATACTTGCTGCAACCATGAGAGACACTTGAAGAACACACAGGAGCTGAGAGAGGAGCTGAAAGGCAACCTGGGAGCAAGCAGACGTCAGCCACGTGCCTTCCCAGCTAACAGGTTTTCTTAATGCCATTGGCCATCCTCCAGTGAAGGTACCTGATTGTTGATGCCTTACCTTGGACACTTTATGACCTTAAGACTGTAACTCTGTAACCAAATAAACCCCCTTTATAAAAGTCCATCCATTTCTGGTGTTTTGCAAAATGGCATTAGCAAACCGAACAGGGTGATAGCATGTAACATACGGCATGGTGTGAAGATGAGCCAGATTCTGGAAGCAAGGACACCCAGTAGCCATGAACACAACCTCCCCACTGAAAGGGACCAGAGCCCCTTGGAGAAATGGCGGCTTCTAGGGCCAGAGCAGGGAAAAGCACCGTAATACCATCAGCACATTAATATTTAATAATTTTACCTAATATCCAGTCCATAGTAAAATATTCCTACCATCCCCACAATGTCCCTTATTTCTGGGTTGGCTGGCGGTGCACCTTGGGCAGAAAGCAAGGACGTGCTCCGAGAAGGATGGGGACGTCCAAAGGCTCCCACTGGGCAAATGTGGGATGATTTGAGCATCAAAAAGAATGATGGTAATAGATGAAACACGCTGAACCAGAAATGAAGCCATGAGTCTGCAGCGACCCCTCTACCCCACATGCCGCTTGACATCTAGGATGTGACAGAATGAGCGAGAGCACCTTTTCGTGAGCCCTGCACGACTCTTGGTGAGGCCCAGATGATAAATGCAGCCCGTCTCTGGCATTGACATGCATCCAGGGCACCAGGGGAACTTGTTGAAGCGCCAGGGCTGAGTCAGAAGGCTGAGTCAGCGGGTCTGGGGTGGAGCCTGGAATTCTTTATTCTCCCCGGCTCCCCCCGGGTGACCAGGAAGCTGCTGGTCCCTGGGCCACACTGAGTAGCAAAGCATGAATGGCTGTTGAGAGCACCGGTGAGAAGTTGTCAGTCTCTCAGACTGGGACCTCCGGCCCTCAGCATGGTGACAATGCCTGACCCCAGCATGTGACTACTTAATTGCAAACAAGCTTAGCACAAATAACAGGACAAAATGACTTCGGATACCTCCCAGCGGGAGGCAGTGGAAAGGATGGTGCCACTCCCTGTGTGCTGCTCTTGCCAAAAGAATGTTTAACTGAATCCAATCATAAGGAAATAAACGAATCCAGAACAGGGGACATTCTCCAGGCAACTGTCAGTATCATGAAAGATAAAAAATAAATAAAATATATAGGTGTGTGTATGGAATATTCTGGAATAATGGAGAAAAGAGACATGCCAACCGAAAGCAACATGTGAATGGTGATTGGTTCCTAGATCGAGAATCAGCCAGCCAACCCAGGAACAAGGGACACCGTGGGGATGGCTAGGGATATTTGACTACGGACTGTGTATTTGGTAATCGTATCAAATAAATATTGAATTTATTGAGTGTGCTAGTGGTATTATGGATGCTTAAGAAAATGTCCTTGTTCTTAGCTTGCATAACAAAGGAACACGAGCTGGGTGGCGTCCAACTTAGAGACTCATTGGATCACGGTTCTGGAGGCTGGAAATCCAAAGCTAAGGGTGGGGAGGGCAGGGCTGCCTCTGAAACCTGTAGGGGAGGGTCCTCTGGGCCTCTTCTGGCTTTGGGTAGTTGTTGGCACTCCTCAGCACTCCTTGGCTTGCAGCTGCCTCACTCCATCTCTGCCTCCGTTGTCACATGCCCATCTTGTTGGATTAGGGAATGTGCTGGTTTGGATGTATTATGTCCCCCCAAATGCCATGTTCTTTAATGCAGTCATGTGGGGGCAGATGTATTAGTGGTGATTAGGTTGGAATCTTTGGATTAGGTTGTTTCCATGGAGATGTGACCCACCCAACTGTGGCTAATGCCTGTGATTAGATTACTTCCATGGAAGTATGGCCCTGCCCATTCAGCATAGTGTGGGTCTTGATTAGTTTACTGGCGCCCTATAAAAAGTCAAACAGAAGGAGCTCAGTGCTGCAGCCGAGAGAGACATTTTGACTAGTGCCCAGGAGCTGAGAGAGGAGCTGGAGCACAACCCAGGTTCAGCAGATGCCAGCCACGGGCCTTCCCAGCGAACAGAGGTTTTCTGGATGTCATTGGCCTTTCTTCGAGGAGGGTATGCTTATGTTTATGCCTTGGTTTGGACACTTTTATGGCTGTAGAACTTTAACTTTGTAACCAAATAAAACCCCTTTATAAAAGCCAATCCATTTCTGGTATTTTGCATAATGGCAGCATTAGCAAAACGGAACACCTTAACTCACTACATCTGCAGTGACCCCATTTCCAAATAAGGTACCCCATTCTGGGGTAGCAGGGGTTAGGACTAGAAGATGTGTTTTTAGGGGGACACAAGTCAGTCTGCCCTCTGCCTCCCCAAATTATGTCCTTCCCACATGCAAAATAAATCCACCTATCCCAACATCCCCCAATGTCTCTCACCTTCCAGCCTCAACTGTCCATCTGGAATCTCTTCTACATCAGGAATGGGTGAGACTCTTGGCCCCATCCATCCTGGGCCCCCATTTCTCTCCATCTATGGACCTGTGAAACCCAGAAAACAAGTGAGCTGCTCCCCTGCTCCCCAAATACAACGGTGGGACAGGCCTAGGGTAGACATTTCCATTCCAGAAGGGAGACATTGGAAGGAAAACCAGGGTCCTGGGTCCCAGGGAAGTCCGTCACCCAGTGGGGCCAACTCCACAAGATTCCAAGGCCCAAGTAGAACAGGGGTGAGTCTGAGTGAAGGGTCCCTGGTAGTTCACTATACTTGTCTTCCAACTTTTTCCAAAGTTTTATGTTTTCAAAATAAAAAGTAGGGAGGGGCATATGAAATGAGGCACTGAGTAAGTGCTGGGCCTAGAGAGCTTCCTCTGCTCCCCTCTTCTTTCCCCTTGTCCCAGCTGCAGCCCTGGGAGGCCACCCAGGCTCTGTGCATGACAGGCCAAGACCATTGCACGTGGAGACCTTGCAAAGGGGACAAAAGTCACTTGTCCCCTGCGCAGGGAGAGGCAGCAGTGACCCTGGAGAGAGAGCCTGGGGGTGGAGGGTGGGGGGCTGGTGACAGTGGGGGAAATGGGGATGTGTCCAGGGTCACCTCCTGTCCCCGGTGACTCAAGTCCCCTTTCACACCGCGGCTGTGGTACTGCCACCACCTTGCTGTCACTGGGCAGAGAGGGGGGCAGGAGACCCCTTCCCTGGCTCTGCCTGGGCCCCTTACTGCATGTCCCATGGGCCCTGGAGCCCAGTGTTTTTTTGGGGGTGGGGGCCTCACTGAGACTGCTAATGTCCTGGGGCTCCCCAGCCGCTTCCCCACCTCCACTGAGGGGTGCAGGTCCCCAGGCTCCATGGTGCCTCACAGCCCTTTTCCCCTCTGCCTTCCCTGGGAGGCCCCACCTTTGTCATCAGCTGCCACCCCACTAGCATGGCTGATTGGAGCAGCTCTCTGGATGTGGGAGAGTGGGGAGAAGGAGGCTGTGAGAGACTCAGAGAGAAAAGCCCCATCTGTCAGGGAGCCAGCCAGGCACCCAGAGGCAGGAGGGAAGCCGGGTGTCTGCTTGGGGGGCAGCCCTCGCTCCATTCAGGGTGCTCCCTTGACCCCTGTGCTGCCTGGGCAGTGGGAACACCGGGCCCGGGGCCCATGGTGACCTGCGGTCGCCGTATCTGTCTTTCTGTCCGCCCCCACATGCCTGGGGAGTATCTGTGTGAGAGCCTGAGGCCGTGCACCCTGTCTCTGGGGGCCCCCGACCGCAGGCCCTGCTGGGGAGGAAGAGGTGATGGGGAGCGTCCCACTGGCCCAGCCAGGCTCAGTCTGCGACCTGATCCAGTCGGGGCGGCCAGCGGGCAGGGCCGGGACGATGCTCAGGAAGGTCAAGGTCAGATGCGTTTTCTGAGGTCTCAGCTGGGGGCTGGTGGGCACCTGGAGGGGACACGGCCTCTTGGATCCAAGCCAGGATGTGTGGGTAGAAGTTGGGGTGTGGGGAACTGCTCTGGGTGGGGCTGGGGCAGTGGGCCGCTGCCCTGCTCGCCTCGCCCCGTCTTTCTCAGAGCCCCCCACTTGGGCTCCAGCCCGGCTCTTCCCACCTGGCTTAGTTTTCCTTCAGGTAGCCACCCAGGAAGCAACTTGAGGAGGGGATCCGTCATTCGTAAGATGGAGGTGTGTGCAGCGAGGACTAAAAGTGGCCAACCTCCTGGGCTTTCTCTGAGCCCCGGCCTCCCCTGGCCGCCGTGCTCACCCTGTGCTGGGTGGGGACTGGGGGCGGAAGGAGGTTAAGCAGGTAGCCGGAGGCCACTCAGCCAAGTCCAAGCTGGGATTCGTACCGGGATCCCCATGCCCTTCACCCCTCCTCACTGTCCTGGCTGGGAGTGCCCACAAAACTGCAACTAGCTGGGGAAGGGCCGAGGCTGCTATGAACATGAATTCTGATGCCCGCACTTCTGGGTGCTTTCTGGGTGTCAGGGCTGAATTCTGCAGGTGCCTAGTCCTCCCCTTCCGCAGAGGAGGAGCCTGAGGCTGCCCTGGCTCAGATGAACTGACCGACCACTGAGGCATGTGTGGACCTGCCCTGGGTGGGCACGGGGGACCCAGGGGTGCCTGGGTCATGGTCCCTGACCCCAGGCTGTCTGTTGGGTGGGGTCCCGCAATCCTGGTAGTGGGTGCCGATACTGTCACTGTCTTGCGGACACACACTAAATCAGTCCTGTCCTCCAGGTCTTCCCATCCAGCTGGCCTCCCTCTCTCAGGGCTTGGGGGTGCCCCAGGGGCCTCAGCTGGGTGGGGGGAGCGCACAGTCATGTTTGGGACCTGGGGCCGGGGGCTGTGCGTGTCCCACTCTGTGTGACACCTGGGATATTGGCGCCCTTGGGAGCCCGATGACAGGAGCGGACAGGGGTCCCTTTGCTCTGTCCTGCCTGGAGGGCCTGCCAGGCCCTGACCTGCCGTTTGGGATTGTGGGAAGCACCGACATGTTGTTCTTGGTGTTTTATTTTAGCTTTCTCCTCTCGCCCTTGTCAGTCCTGCTGTCCGGGAGCTGCCCTGGGCCGCATGGCACATGTCCCAACTGCTGTCACACAGAGTTGTTGGTGGGGCCACCTCCCCAGTTCCCATCCCTTCCCCGCTGCCTCTCTCACCCCCTCTGTTCACCCTCCCTGACCTGTAGTTGTCCTGGGTGATGTGCTTCTACTCTCTGGTCTCCTTGCCTTGGCTGCAAAGCTCTCCCCTCTGGGCTGCCACCTCTCCCAGGAAGTCTTCCCTGACTGCCCAAGTTGGGTAAGACCTCCACCCCAGCTTCTCTCCATTCTGGGATGGCCAGGGCCAGGCCAGAGTCGGCACTTGGTGGGACAGTGAATGCATTAAAGCCACACTGCACCCTGGGCTGGGCTGGGGGAGGTGTAGCAGGGTGGCACAGAAGCTCCGAGGGCGAGTCGTGGCTGTGAGGGGTCCAGCTCCATGCCAAGCCTGGGCACCCCTCGGTCCCGGACGCTGGGCTGGGTCCTGGGAGGACAAAGCTGGGGTTCCAGGCAGTGGGGCCCGCCGCAGGGTCTTAGAAGGGAGGATGTATCTGAGGGGGCGCTGGGCTCTGACCCTGACCCGGTCCCATCTTTTTCCCCCCTCCACCTTCTACCCCACCCACCACTGCTTGTTTCCTTCTCCCCCTCTTTGGGTTTTGCCCACTTCCTCTCAAGAGCCCTGCTGAAAATCTCAAAGCTGTACTTTCTGCTTCCCCTTTAGATACGGGTGTGTCCTGTCCTGGTTTCTGCCTCCCTGTCTCTGCAAACCCCACTGTACCTCTGCCTCAGCTTCCCCATCCCCCTGGCTTTCTCTCCTCTGCTCTCCCCTGTCTCCCGCTCCCCTCCTTGGCTCATTATTTTGCCCTCCCTGCTCCCTGCCCCTGCCTTGCTCTCCATCCCGTGGAACTGTGAGGTTGGAGGGAAGGACACTGAGATGGGGGTGGGGGAATCCGAGAGCCTGGTGGGCTGGCCCCTGGGATGGAACTGTGAGGTTGGAGGGAAGGACACTGAGATGGGGTGGGGGATCGGAGAGCCTGGTGGGCCGGCCCCTTGGATGGAACTGTGAGGTTGGAGGGAAGGACACTGAGATGGGGTGGGGGATCGGAGAGCCTGGTGGGCTGGCCCCCTGGCTAGCGCTTCTGCTCCGGCTACCTGTGTTTTCTAGGTCTTTCTCCCTCTCTTGGCCTTGAGTTTCCTCCCTGCGTTTCCCCACCCATCTCCCTACCTGCTGGCCCCTGCCTTGGCTGACAATGGCAGCTGTGACTCACCAGAGGCCAGAGCCCCCCCAGATTTCCACTTGAGACAAAGAGTTAGTGGCTCTAGTCCATGTGTGTGCCTCTGTGTGCCTGAGTGTGTGTGTGTGAATGTGGGTGCTCATCAGTGTGTGTCTGGGGGTGCCTGCTGAGGGGGCTGCCTGGGCATTGCCTGCTGGGCTGTGGCAGGAGGGAGAACGGCAGCTAGAGCAGGTCACATCTGAGGCTCAAACAGCTGGGCTGGGAGCCGGCTGTGTGCCGCAAAGGGCCTGGCCCTTGCTGCCCCCCGGTTTGGTGTGTCCCCTCCATGGCCTGGGCCCACTCTGCTCTTGCTTCTGGCATTCATGGGTCTGGGGTCTGCGGAATGGAGTCAGTTGGGGAGGTGGGCAGCTCCTGCCTGGTCTCCTCTCCCGCTCAGCTCGCTTTCAACAGCTGGGGTGGTGGGGGTGACAAGGAGGCTGCCTTTGAAGTCTCCCCCAACTCCTGGTTTCTGTCCCTACAGCCCGCCGGCCCCGAGCTCCGACTCTTGGCCAGTCCCTGGATAGAGGGTGGGGGTTGGTGATCTCTCCAGACCTGATGTACTCATTCCTGCCCTTGAGGCTGATGCAGCCGGGGGCTTGCTGAACGTTCCGGAACCCTGGGTTGGGTGAAATTGCGGTGTGCCTCCTGGGCCCTGGGTTAGGGGTGGGGAGGGGGGTTCTTCTACGGTTCTGGTGACTGGACTCTCGGTGCTGCCGACCCCCACTCCAGATAACATTCCTCCCCTGTCTCCGCTCACAGGTCCTCCAGAAACTGGGGAAAGCGGACGAGACAAAGGATGAGCAGTTTGAACAGTGTGTCCAGAATTTCAACAAGCAGCTGGTGAGTGTGAGCGGCCCTCGGCCCTGGGGGGGTGGGGCTTGTGCGAACGGAGCAGCGGCTGCTGGGCGGAAAATGTCAGAAGCCCATCAGGTGGAGGTAGGGGAGCTTGGAAGGGCGGGGGGCAGCATGGTCTGGTGAAGTCTTGGAAGCCTTCCTGGAGGAGAGGGTGCTGGAACGGGGCATGAACCATGGGAAGGAAGTGGGGGGGGGTGACGGGACACTTTAGGTCCTTGGTAAGACACAGGAAGGGTGGTGGAGAGTGGCCTGCTCTGTTTAGCCTTGGACTCTATGACGGGGCGGGCTGTGACAGCTTTTTGAGGAGAGTCGCCTCTGTGGTTTAGGGTGGCGACAGAATAGGTAGGATTTGGTTTGGGCATCAGCCTGATACTGTGGCCGGCTCAAGGTGAGGCTATTTCTAGATGGCTCGTGGGTGCCTCTCAGCAACCCGTTGGGCACACTGTGCCGTCTCTTGCTTCCTTCTTGTAGGTGAAGCAGTCGAGGCTCAGGGAAGTTGGGTAACTTGCCTGAGGCCATCCAGCCTTGGACGTGGATTTAGACCCATACTCGTCCGGTTCCAGAGCCTGGAGGGGACTTTCAGCGCGACCTTACCAAGGCATGGGGCTAGTGACAGGACAGAAGGGGCTCAGTCATTTCGACAGCCTGGAGGCACTGGTTAGATACGTGGAGAACTTCCTGACCTAAGGGCTCCAAATACCCTTACTAGGCTACTCCTGAAACCTTTCTCCAAAGAGGTCAGCTAAATCTGCCATCTTAGTTTGCCGGGGCTGCTATAACCAAATACCACATATTGGCTGAAACAACAGGAATTTATTGGCTCATGGTTTTGGTGGCTAGAACCCCAGCAGCTAGGTAGGGGCTGTGCCTTCTCCGAAGTCTGTAATGTCTGGTGGTGGCTGGCTGTCACATGGCCATCTGTCTCTTTCTCTCTCCTCTTGTGGCTTCTAGTTCTTTGTCCAAATTTCCTTTGCTCCCAAGGCCTCCAGCCATGCTGGATTAAGCCCACCCTGATTCCATTTGGCCTCGTCCTATTTACAAGTGACTCCACACCCACAGGATTGGGGGTCAAGACTTGAGTGTGTCTTTGCGGGGGACGCGTGTCAGTCTGCTGCGTTGAGAGCAGACCACTTGTGTGGCTGGGTCTGAGGACGGTCGGAGGGAGTGTGAGCTGGTCCTGGGATTTCCCTCCCTGGGAAGGGCTGAGGTAGAGGAGAGCAGGGAGGGAGAGCTGGGCCCCTGCCCAGAGGCAGGTGGGAAGGGGGGCCAGAGAAGGAGGCCACAAAGCAGGGGATGGCAGTGCGGGCAGATGCCGGGCTCTGCTGGGAAAGGGCACGGGGCTGGCTGGAGCCGGCCTCTCCCGACTCCTTGTCTGTATCTGAGGCCTTGGAAAGCCCTGACGGCATCCGCCCACCAACGCCTTTGTAGTTAGCCTGGAACCTGGGGGGAGGGGCCTTCCGTGGAGAACCCTGAATGACCCACTGGCCAGGGCTGGCAGCCATGCTGGGAAGGGGCTGAAGAGCATGCTGGGAAAGTGTGGGAACATGCTAGAAAAGGGCCAGGGAACAGCTGGGAGAGGGCAGAGGAGCATTCTGGGAAAAGGCCAGGGAGCATGCTGGGAGAGGGCCAGGAGCATTCTGGGAGAAGGCCAGGAAGCAGCTGGGAGAGGGCAGGGGAGCATTCTGGGTAAGTGCCAAGGAGCATGCTGGGAAAAGGCCAGGGAGCATGCTGGGAGAGGGCCAGGAGCATACTGGGTAAGTGCTAAGGAGCATGCTGGGAAATGGCCAGGACGCAGCTGGGAAGGGGCTGGGAGCATTCTGGGAAAAGGCCGGGGAGCATTGTGGGAAGGGCCTCAGGGCCGAGTCCACCTGGCCTGCTGGAGGGGCTCAGCCGGAGGGGTTCCCCAGGGCGGGGGTGGGGCACCATGGCTGCCAGTTCTCCAGGCCAGAAATGGGAGGTGTTTTGAGGCCCAGGCAGGTGCCCTGCAGACTTCTGCTCCCTCTGTGGCCCTAGGCAAGCTCCTGCCCCCCAGGCCTCGGTTTCCTCATCTGCAAAATGATAGGCTTAAAAGAGAGACTCGAAGTCTCGGCCTCTGATTCTGTCTCTTGGAAGCCCCGGTGTGCCGCAGCTTGGCTGACCTACCCTGGCTATGGGCCGCTCTGAAGGTCTGCTGGGGAATGGATGTTCCTTGAGCGCCAACTGCGGGCCAGGTACTGCTGCGTGTTTTACAGGGACAGACCTCGCAGTCCTTGAAGTGGGCACTGATGACATTACCTTCATTTGCTGGCAAGGCTCAGAGAGGTCAAGCAGCTCTTCCAAGGCCACACAGCGGCTGTGGGAGTTTGGGGATTTAAACCCAGACCTGCCCACCCTCAGGTTCCCTGTCTGGAGCTGACTCCCCAGTCCTGGGGCCAGCTGGTTGGCCTGGGGAGAGTCGTGAGGACAGCAACCCCTTCCAGGCTGCCGTGATGTGGGTGACCCCTGGGCTCTGGCCCTTGGGTGCCTGTGCTCTTTGGCAGCGGGGGGTGAGGAAAGCGGAGGGCTGGGAGTTGAGGTTCCCTGTGGCCTGGCCCGGAACTGGTCCTAGAGTATTGCTCTCCCCACCTGTCCCTCAGTCACCCCCTCTGGGTCCCTGGCTCCCTTTCTGCCTGGCCCTGGGCAAGGAGCCACTTACTGATCCTTGGGCAGAGGGGCTGGCGCTAAAGATAGCCTGGGCTGGCCCTGCCTGGCGGCAAACGGGAGCGGTCACCTCAGACAGGGCGTGGCTGGCTTTTCAGGGGACCAGGGTGGCATGAGGGGCGTGGGGTGGCTTTGAGGTCTGCTTCGGAGCTGTGGGGTAACCGTCCTTGGAGGTTTAGGCAGCTGGGCAGTTCGGGATTGGATTGGTGTGTAGGGATGACTGGGGCCTGGGTTGGGAAGGGTGTGGGGGCTGCTGTTTCCGAGGGGGTGAATTCAGGGAGGTGAGTGGGCATGGCCTTGGCCAACCGACAGGGCTTGGGGGACTCTGGAAAGGTTCTGGAAGCTCTGGTAGCTAAGCTCTCTCCTTCCTGCTCCTTATCAGTGAATACCCATGGTGGGGGCAGGGAATTTGGTCTCCAAGGAAGCAAATCTGCCAGGCCCTTCCCATGGGGCTGGACCCTAGAGGAGGGCTTAGGTCACACATTGTGTCCCCTGCCCTCACAGGGACCCGGGCCCTATGCCTAGAAACCCTGAGGGTCTAGTCATCCCCGCTCCCCCACTTTCCCCGGAGAACTCAAAACCCCGCTCAGGCCACCCTGCCAAGCTTCCTGGGTCCTCCCCGGTGGGCTGAGTGCCTGCCTCCTCCAAGGAGCCACTGGGCACTTGCCGGGTCCCCAGGCTCACCGCTGTGTTTGCTTGTTGGGGGTGTGGGTGGGTGGGTCTGATTCCCTTCTTGTCCCCGGGGCCCACCCGGAAGGATGCTTGCCAAAGTAGCCTCAGTGCTGTGGCGGGAGAATCTCCTGGCATTGGTGACACAGGGACAAGCAGGTGGCCCACGCAGGAGGTGTCCCTGCCCTCTTAGACTCGCTGGGAAGATGGGGACTTGGTTCCAGGCCACTGGTGGGGGCTGGTGCTGGGGGAGGTGGAGGAGCAGGGCCCTTTGGAGGGTGGTATGGCTGGGGCTTGGCCATGCTGCCCCCCCAAGACTTTCCAGGTGTCGGCCATGGGTCGATCATGCCTTGCAGGCTCCTGAGTCCTGGGGGGGGGGCGAGATGGCCAAGGTGGCCTGGGGTTCCCGAGTCTTGTCCTCCCTCCGCTGGGCTGAGCAAGCAGCGTCACCAGAACACCAGCCACCCCAGAGAATTGGTTCTCAGGCTTCAAAGCCCTGTTTGGGGGGCCAGGAGGCCGAGCAAACATGGACCATCCAGGAGGCTGCTAGCTGGGGGCCCCCAGTGGGGGAGGCTGTGTGTCCAACCCTGGGGACTGACCGGGGAGGGCACCAGCCCCTGCCCATCTGCCCGCCAGGGCCTGCTCACAGAGCTGCCTTTTGTGCACGGCGCAGGGGACGCTGGTACGGCCTGGAGCCTGGGTGAGCGCGGCCACCTGCCCCACTGGGGGATCCTTTCCTTGGGGTGCAGTTTGGGCAGGTGCTGGGGGACAGGGAGGGGAGGGATAGGAGGTGGGAGAAGGCTGGGAGAGCAGCTGCATCTGGAAGATTCTGTGACATCAGACGAACACAATAGCTTCACTTCAACCCAGGAAAGCCTGGGATTGTTAAGATTTGGGAGGCTGGGTGGGAGCTGGATAAATCCCTCCCCTTTCCCCATTTCCAGAGGGCCCAGTCCAGATTCCCAGGACATAATTCCTAAGAGGCTGGAATGCTGGTGGATTGCCTTTTGCTTCTTCCTTTAATCTTTGGATGGGCGGGACTTGAACTTCAATGTTTGTAGGCATGCGTGGCTGCAATTGGATGGTATAATTTTATGGGGGATTCACAGAATTTTAGAGAGGGGTTTTCTTTTTTCCCTCTTCACCTCCACCTGCCTCTTGTTTTTTTTTTGGTCATACATCATCTTATGTGCCAACCTTACACCTCCTCTGTACTCTGTGCTGTGCGTGTGAATAGTCATCGTGTAAATAGGCTGCTGGGTGTTTCCCTGTGGGGCATTTGGCTACGGGTTCTCACTCTACACCCTGAGGTCTCAGGTTCTGGTTCTCATCCCCGTTCTCCCAGTTTCTGTCCCTGTAACCCTGGGCAAGTCCCTGCCCCGCTCAGCTTTCTCGTTTGTCTGGTGGAGCATGGAAAATGGCAGCCCCGAGGGCAGCTCCACCAGGGGAGGCCCGGCGTGGCGGGGGAGAACAGGTCCTGGTTATGAGGAGGGAGTGCTGTTTGGTGGGCACAGGAGAGGTTTGGGGGTGCCTGGGCCATGGGCCGGGAAGGTGGCTCCCCCCGTCTCCCTTCAGCTGGAGAATTGACCTGCAGGGGTGGGCTGGCTTTCCCCGTCCTGTGGAGCTGAGGGTTGGCCGGGAGGATTGCTGGAGGGCTCTGGGTCTCCTGGGACTGTGGTACCAGCCTGCTCCAGCCCCTGTGCTGGGGTGAGGGAGTCTAGAACAGGGGAGCTCCAGGGCAGGGGAGACGTCAGGGGGTGCTCCCCACCCCCTGCCCCGGAGGGCAGCACCACCGCATCCAAGGCCTCCCAGACATCCCGTTTCCCATGTCCCCTGTCTGACTCCATGGATGTCTTCAGCTGGTCAGCAGCTCCCAGTGCACGTCTGCTTGTGTGGAGTTCCCGGCCCCCAGGGAGCTGTCATCCCAGGTGACGGATGAGGAAACTGAGGCTCAGAGAGGCTCACGACCTTTCTTAGGGCTGTGCGCCTAGGAATGGAGAGGGCCGGGTATTCATGGCCCCAAAGCCTGTGTGCACCTCCCGCATTTACACATGGCTTCTGGAAACATCCACATCTTGCTGTTTGCCTCTCCTCGCACCCAGAGCTCAGCCAGCCTGGCTCCTGGCCTTTCAGGGCAGCCCAGGGGGCACTCAAGGCCTTGCCCCTGTTCCATCCTCCCTGACGGCTGGCCCTCTCAGGAAGCCCCAGGGTACGCTCTCTCAGCTCAGGGGGCGTCTCCTGCTGTACCCTGTCTCCAGCCTTCTGCGTCTACACTGTACAGCTGCCCTGTCTCTGGGCCAGTGTCCCTCAAGTCCTGGACCTGACCCCCACACTGCACTCTGCCACCGCTGGTGGAGCACTCCTCTCCTGCCCCCCGCCCATCAGAAGCCCCCTGGCCCCGCAAAGGCTCACCCCAGGCCCTCCTTCCCTGTAGGCGCAGTGGGAAACGTCCAATCTTTGCACCACCTGAGCTTGTGGAATGGGGTGCCTGGGAGTTCATGAGTCTGCCTGTCCCTCACTCAGAAAGGCTCATGGGCCACTCAGTCCACAGCACGTGGTGTGCCTGTGTGTGTGATGAGGCTGTTGTATGTGTGTGTTGTGTGTGTGTGTTGTGTGTCTGTGATGTGTGTGCACATGCTCATGTATCTGTGTGTGTATGCAGGTCTGTGCGTGTGCTTTATGTGTGCATGTCTGTGTGTGTGTCTGCAGATGTATCTGTGTATGTCTGTGTGCATCTCTGTGGTGTGTGCATGTGTGTGTCTGTGCATCTGTGTGTGCACTGTATGCATGTGCCTGTCTGTGTGTGTCTTTGTGTGCATTGTGTGTGCATGTACATGTCTGTGGTGCATCTTTGTGTACATTTTGTGGGTACATGTATGTGTCTGTGTGTGTCTTTGTGTCCATTGTGTGTGCATGTGCGTGCCTGTGTGCATCTCTGTGTGCATTGTGTGTGCATGTGTGTGCATATGTGCAACTTTGTGTGCATTGTGTGTGTGCATGTATGTTTGTGTGTGTCTTTGTGTGCACTGTGTGCGCATGTGTCTGTGTATGTGTGTTGTGTGTGCATGCACATCTGTGTGTGCCTTTGTGTGTGTTAGGTCTGTGCATCTGTGTGTGAGTTGTGTGTGTGCATGCACGTGCCTGTGTGTATTTGTGTGTGTGTGTGTGTGTGTGTGATTGAGTTGTGTCATTTTCAGGGCAGTGGTGCTCTTTCCCACTTCACAGGGCCAAGAGCAGTGCAGGAAGAGAGGTGGTGCTGGCAAATGCTGGCAAGAATAAATGCACCCTGCGAGTCGGGTGGGAGAGGGTACCTGCCTCTCTCCCTCCTCCCGGTGACGAGTGTGCAGTGGGCGCTCAGGGGTGTGGACAGAGAGGTGACAGCCACGTGCTTGGCTCCAATCCCAGGTCCTGTGTTGGTGCTTAGACATGCCCCATCTTCCCAATCAGCCCCATGACTGGCGAGGCGTGTAATTTGCCCCCTCTGTGTTTTTAGAGGAGCGTTGGGGGGCTGGCTAGCTCAGGGGAGCAGCAGGAGGGACAGGGTCTGTGAGGGGTGCACCCCAAGCTCTGAACCTGCCTTGTCTTCTCTTTGCAGACTGAGGGCACCCGGCTGCAGAAGGATCTCCGGACCTACCTGGCCTCTGTCAAAGGTGAGGGGCAGGTGGGGCTCTGCAGCACACCTGGCCCGGGCCTGGAGGTGCCATAAGCGTGTCCCCAGGATGGCACTGATATGGTGTGGAGCTGAGGGTGGGGTGGGCGGCATGGAAAGGTCACTGTTGGGGGCCAGGCTGCCAGCGGAGGCGGCCTCACAGACCTGGGCCTTTGAGGGCGACAGGGCACCTCTCCCCAAGGAGGGCATGGGGTGGGTGGGCAGTCCCATCCTGGCGCTCTGCCTGGCCTTGGCTGCAGTGTGGCCTCTGCTCACAGCCATGCATGAGGCCTCCAAGAAGTTGAATGAGTGCCTGCAGGAGGTGTATGAGCCCGACTGGCCTGGCAGGGACGAAGCGGGCAAGATTGCTGAGGTGAGTGGGCCGCGGCCTGGGCTCCCGACCCCAGCTGCCCTCACCCTGGGGACAAGCCTCTGGGGCTGGGGGCTCTCCCTGCCTCTGACCCTCACTCACCCTCTGGTATTGCATGAGATGAGGGGTTATGAGGCCCCTCAGCTGGGTGCTGGGTGTCTCCTGTCTTGCGGAGGCCCCTACTTTCCCTCCAGACCTGGGTCGGTCTAGCCCTTGAAAGGCTGTCATCCCCCATTTATAAGCGAGAAAACCGAGGCTCCAGAAGCCAGGGAGCCGGGCCCGGGACGGCACTGGGGCTGTGTCTGGGAGGCAAGCGCCGGGGGCCGGGGGCCGGGGGCCAGGAGGGGTGGCCCCCTGACCACCTCCGGCCTCCTGCAGAACAGTGACCTGCTGTGGCTGGACTACCACCAGAAGTTGGTGGACCAGGCCTTGCTGACCATGGACACCTACCTCGGCCAGTTCCCCGACATCAAGGTGAGGCCCCTGGGCAGATCCGCCCTGTCCCTGCTGGGCAGCCTGTGCCAGGAGAGCCGGGAGGGTGCACGGGGCTGCAGCGGCGTCAAACCAGTGTGCCCTTTCATGTCCCCGCTGCAGCCGGCCCACCGGGCCCCCCGGCTCCCTCAGTCAGGGCCTTCCAGGGTCTCCGGGCCGGGGGTTCCGCCCGTGTGTCAGTTGCTGTGGGACGGGTGCACGGCTGTGTAAGGATGCGTTTCAGGCCTGGGCGTGTGCGTGTGAGAGGGAAGCCTGGGGCTTTGTGGGTGCCGCTGACTGTTGGGTCTGTGCATCTGTGTGTGTGTATGTGTGTGTGTGTGTGTTCAGGAAGCCTCTGGGGTCAGGAAGCCACCATCCTGCGGGCCCTGCTGGCCAGGTCCCCTCTGGGGGGTCATGCCCTGTGCCAGCTCCGGTGACTGACCAGTGGAGCTGTCTCGGGGAGAGGGCCTGAGGACACCTGATGGAGGTGTGGAGGGCAGGCCGGCTGGTGGGGATGGGGTGAGCAGAGCCCCAAGGGCCCCCGCGGCATCCTTGAGCAGCTGAGGACTCAGGGAGGGCACTGCCCACCCAGGACCAGCAGCCCCAGGGCAGGGTCTCTTGCCCAGCTCCTGGGTATATGACGTGGGTTAGCCTTGTTAAGTCCCTGGTTGACCGGGGATGGGAGGGCTGTCCTGGGGGGCGGCAACGAGGTCTCCTGTGAGTGAGTTGCTCTGGGCCCTCGGCTTCCTCGCCCAGGACCCCTTGCCCAGGCCCCAGTTCCTTCCGGGTGACCCCAGGCTCAGCCCCCTCCTCCCCATCTGCCCCTCAGTCACGCATCGCCAAGCGGGGGCGGAAGCTGGTGGACTACGATAGTGCCCGCCACCATTTTGAGTCCCTCCAGACCGCCAAAAAGAAGGACGAAGCCAAAATTGCCAAGGTAAGGGCCGGCCGGAGGTTGGGTGGTGGGGGGGAGAGTGGCACACGGCTTGCCTCTCCCCCTCCCTCCGCCTGGAGTCCTGAGCGTGCAGCGCAGGCAGCGGGAAGTGGAATGGAGGGGGGTGGGGATGGGGCAATCGGGTGACCCCCCACCTCAGGAATGAGCTCTTCCCTCTGCCTCACCTGTACCCACTGCCCTCTGCATCTCTCTGCCCCAGGTCAGGGCCCTGCAGGGATGGTGGGTTATCTTTGCAGTTCCGGGGTCGCTAGGCCAAGGTCACAAGCTTGGGGGGCAGACAAGGGGTGCAGGTGCAAATGTGGAGGTTGGGGGGTGCTGGGGCCCAGGGCAAGTGAGTGAGTGAAAGGCCCTGTGGGTGCCGGGGGAAGGTGGGGCGGGACGGGGAGGGGTGGGGGAGAGGCTGAGCGCTGCCCCTCCTGTGGACCAGGACCTGCCCCACCCCCCTCTGGCCCCCCGCTCCCGCCTCTGCCCTTCAGCCACTTTCCAGAATGAGAGTAGCCCTGAGCTCGGGTTTCACTGGAATGGAGCCCCCAGCCTGGCCTGGCCCTTTGGAAGCTGGAATCCTCCCGGGAGCGGGCTTGGTGCGGGTGGGGGGCGGGGCAGGGCCCTCCTTGCTGAGCCCCTCCACCCGGCTAACACACATGGTTTGCTTTTCCTTTGGAGATCACAGCCCCCTCCCCCACCCCGTGGGTCCCCCATTACTCCTCCCAGCCTGGGGGCCCCTCGCAGGGAAGTGGCTAGCTCGTCTGTCTGTCCGTCCATCCGTCCGCGTTCGGGGAGTTTGGATTTCACGTTTAATCTCTGTCTCTCTCTCCCGTCTCCCTCACGCCTCTCCTCTCTTCTTGGCCTTGACCTTCCTGCCACCCCCACCCCCACCCCCCCAGCCCGTCTCGCTGCTTGAGAAAGCCGCCCCCCAGTGGTGCCAAGGCAAACTGCAGGCTCATCTCGTAGCGCAAACTAACCTGCTCCGAAATCAGGTGACCCCGGCTTCTAACCTTGCACGTGCTGGCGCCTTCCGGTCTGTCGCCCTGTCCTGCACTGAGTGCCTGTGGGCCTGTCTGCCCTGCCCGGGGTGGGGCGGGGGGGAGTCGGGGGGGAGGCAGGGCCGAGGCAGGTCCTGGTCTCTGGGCTAGAAGCTGCAGCCGGGCACATGTCCAGTGCCTGAGCTGGGCCACTGGCTTCCAGCGAAGCCTCAAGAGAAGTGCAGAGAGTAGCCAAGGGCCTGGGATGACGCGGGTGGGGGCTGGGCTCTGTCTCCTCTAAAAGCTGACACTCTGGGCATCCGGGGCCACCTCTCAGTCCTGTGTCCCCTGCGAGGGCTCCTGAGCACGGGCACATGATAACACGGTGGCCTTTTAAGAGCTCTGGTTATCCTGCACTCGCCGAGGAGACAAACTGGTCCAGAGAGGCCAAGTCACTAGCCCAGAGCCACAGAGCTGGGGAGTGGCGCCCCTTGGTTGTTATCCTAGCTCCCTGGGTTGGCCCCTGCCTCATTTGCCAGACTCACAGGGACCCGGGCACCCCAGGTGCCCTGGAGGAGATGACGATGTGGTCTGGGAGGTGTGCTGAGCAAGGCTTCTGCCCCACAGTGGTCCGGGGAGGCTTCCTGGAGGAGGTGGCTGTCTGTACTGCCCATCTGTACTTAACTCTCCTCAGTCCCTTGCCCTCAACTGATCCGGGCCCTGGATGAGCCTGGTGGGACTAGGGATGCTGGGGATAGGGGGTCTCAGGTTTATTTCCCTCCTGTGACACCGACTCAAGTGTCAGGCCAGCGTAGACATGGCTGGATGCGACGGGAGCGCCCCTCCTCATCCCAGGATGGGGAGGGCGACCAGCGAGGATGTTGGCTTTCTCTCTGGGCAGCTGCTCCGTTTTTTCTGGGCCCCCTCCTGATTTCGTCATCTTCAACCCACATGCACTGAGTGCCTGTGAGGTCCGGAGCTCTGGGCCAGGCATAGGCTCGCCGCCTCCGTTCTTACCTGCCCAGAGGCTGGTGGTGGAGGCCGGGGTGGCCGGGCCTTCAGGGTCTGGGGGAGGTGGCCTAGGGGTCTTCCACTGGCCTCAGGCAGAGATTGGAGTGGGGGTGTCTTCTCGGATGCCTTCCAGCTGGAGGGGAGATGGGGTTCCTGCCCCAGAGCCAGCATTTTTGCACAAATTTGGCCAGAGACCAGGTTCCTGGTTTTGTTGGGTGGGAGGAGCCCCTGAGTGGTCTGCTGGTGCTTGGGGGGCTCCTGGGCAGGGTGCGGTTGGCGATCCAGCTGGGGGTAGGTGCCCTGCCCAGCCTGGTGGGACAGCCACACATACTTCATGGCTGGCGGACTGCAGATGTTCCGCATTTGGCCAACTTGGCTTTCTCGCTTGGCTCTGGTTTTTACGTGATTATGTCCTCCTCCTGCCCCCGCCCCCGCCTCGTGCTGACTGAGCCTGGAGAGCCTCTAGTTAACCCGTGGGCAACCAGCCAGGGGGATCTGATGTGGCTTTGGGGAGCTCTACCTCCAGTTGGGGGTCTGATTTGGCTTTGGGGGAACTCTACGTCCTTTCGAGGCTGCCCTCACCAGGTGTCCCCAGGGGCAGGTCCCGAGCTGTTCCCCACTTGCAGCAGCCCCCTGAAGCCTGCTTGTGGGATGTGCCACCTTGCTGGGGGGTGAGGGGTGGGGGGCTAATTTCGATTTCGTGTCTGCTGTCCCTGCCTCCAACGTGGAGCCCAGCCCCAGGGCCTCCGGGGCCTCCCTGACAGTGGCCAGCTCTCCCCTCACTCCCTGCCAGCCTGCTTCTGGAAAGAGTGGAAGCGAGGCCTGTGATTGAGGGAGGAAAAGTCACGGGCCCAGACTTCTAGGAACTCCACCATGAAGGCCACCCCGGCTCCCTTTCTGCAGGGTTTCTGGGACTAGTGAGCAGGGCTGGCGTGCAGGGGCCCTCGGTGGACGAGCTGCTGGGCTGCCTTCCATTCTCCTCGCGAGTGTCCCTCTGGAGAGCTGGGACCGGGCCTGTGGGTGGTGGCCCCCCTAGGGAGGGGCGTTCTTAGTGGGTGTGGGAGCTGGGTGGTCCCCGTGGGCTTTGGAGCACGGGGGTTTGAGCCAGACTCAGCGATTGAAGGTGGGAGGTGGGTGGAGCCCTGCGGAATACTCATGTCCCAGTGGGCTGGAGGTCACTCATCTTTTTGGTGGTTCAGCAAACCTCCATTAGCTTGCTAACTGCCAGGCACTGGCGTCTCTGAGGAAAGTCCTAGAAGGAGAGGAATCTGTTCTCAACCCCGGCCGCGGGGTCAGGGGGCTGAATGTCCCTAAGGGTCCCCTATATCTGATCCTCTCCAGGAGAGGCCAAGGCACGTGGGTGTAGACATGTTATTGTTCCTAGTCTACCTTTACATTTATCGGGCCTTAAAAAGCCAGGCACTCTAGCAAGTTCCACCCGCCCAGAGGTAAATGAGGTCAGAGCAGGGCTGTCTGCCACAGAGCTCTGGCCGGGGGCATGGGGTCTCAGGGCTGGCTGGGGCTGGTCCTGGGGCCCGGTGCTGGGGGGACAGCTTGGAGGGGAAGGGGCCCCCAGGCCAGTGGCCGCTGCCTTTGGCAGCAGGCGGCTCCAGCCCCAGCCTCTGGATGGGAGGCTGCTGGCCAGGACTCTTCTCTGGGCGGGGCCAGCACGTTCCTGGGCTCTGACTCAGGCCCCGAATCCAGGTCACCCTGAGTCACCGTTTCCAGCCGCGCCTTCCAGAAGTGAGCGAAGCCCCTTCCCCAGGGTCCGTGACTCACCCTGCCTCACTGTGGCCCTCTGCCCACTTCTGCATCCCTCTTGGATCTGTGCAATGACGGCCTTGGCTCCATGGCCTGGCCACGCATGAGGAATGGATGATGCAGGGCTGGGCTGGGGGGGGGTCTGGCATCCACCGGCTCCTGGGGCCCTCTGTGCCTGGCCCAGCACACGCCCCTCACCTCAACACTCCTTTTCTGGAGGGGTCTGAGTTGCTTCTGGGCTGTGACTTGGAGGAGACAAGGTCACAGGAGGGAGAGGGTTCCTGGCAGGGGAAGGGGTGTTTGTAGTCAGGACTCTCCCTGGGGGGTGACGGGAGGGCTGGGTGCTGAGGCTGAGTGGAGCTGGCCCTAGGAAAGGGGGAAAGGTATGTCAAGAACAGGGGTCTAGAGAGCTGACACTTCGTCTGAGGGCCACCTGTTCCTGGGTTGGGGGCTGCCCCTTTCCTTGCGTCTCCGGCCCCCTGGCCCCCTGGGGACTGGGCAGTTCTCCTCTTTTCAGTGGCTGCTCTGCCCTCCTTCAGGGGCAGCCCCACAGGCCTGGCTGCAGAGGGGCTGAGCTGGGTGGGAGGTGGGCATTTCAGCCCCCCAGAGCCTGGGGCTGGCGGGAGGGAGCTCAGGCCCCGCAGAGGGCAACGAGCCGCCCTGCCCCCCAGGCTGAGGAGGAGCTGATCAAGGCCCAGAAGGTGTTTGAGGAGATGAATGTGGACCTTCAGGAGGAGCTGCCCTCCCTGTGGAACAGGTGAGGCTCGGGAGGTGGCCCCGCTCACGGGCTGCCTGTCCCCGTGTCGGTCCCGGGTGCCTTGCCCCCCACCCTCCCCACACCCCAGCCTTCGTGTGTCCCAGGTAAGGGGGGAGTGCACGAGTGTGTGGTCCCACGGCATACGGGGGGCTCCCTGTGGGGACCGGTCCACCCCAGACAGGAGGCTCACCTTCTTCTTCTCCGCTCCTCTCCTTCAGCCGCGTGGGTTTCTACGTCAACACGTTTCAGAGCATCGCAGGCCTGGAGGAGAACTTCCACAAGGAGATGAGTAAGGTGGGTCTTTGCTGCCACCCCTGGGCCACGCTCCACCCTGGCCATCATCTACTCTGGGAACCCCCCCTTTCTCCATGCACACACTGGTGACCCTGGCGCCCCTCGGAGCCCTGGGGACGAGCAGACTGGCCCCTGCCTCACACCCACGGTGTGCCCAGGCCCGGCGAGGAGCTGAGTGTGCAGGGGAGGCTGCGGCCCGGCCTCAGGTCGCGTCCTGCCCTCCTGGCCTGGACAGACAGGCTTGGGAAGGCGGAAGCAGCCCCTTGCCGACTGTTAGCCATGTTCTCAGTGAACCTTGGACCAGGGAAACCGTGGCTTCCCAAACTGTAGGAAAATAATGTGTAAATTGCTAGAATTTTCTCAGCTTTCAGTGTTTCTCCCATGTTTCTTAAGACGTTGACAGAGGTCTGCTTTCTCTGCTGCAATCTGGTACCAGGGGGGTCTGTTTAGCTTAAATTCCCATATTGTCTTCTTTTTGACTGCACTGTCAGTTAAACTGCGAAGCTGAGTGGGAGCAGTTAGTGGCTCTGACTCTGTCTTGGGCCCAGAGGAATGAAATGCTGATGGTGGAATCCAAGCCCAGGGCAGCAGGACGAAAAACCTGCTTGAGGATCTCCTGACTCCCTACCCTGAGTGTGGTTTCCTACCTTTTAGGCTTTCCCTTTCTTTCTTACCTTGCTCCCTTAACTTCAAAGAATTGAAGCAACTTATGAGAAGTTTTAAAAACAGAGAAAGGTGTCATGGGGAAGAAACCTTTGTAAGGTTAGTCCCTGGAAGTATATGCTGTAAGGCACAATTGTTTACATGTGGAAGGAAAATTCAGCTCTGAGTTTCCTGGTAGCCAAAGCAAAGAGGGAAATAATCTTAGTAACGAGTCACCACATATGTGGGATAAACCTCTTCTCTTGCCTGTGCTTTAGGTAAAATCTCAGGGAGCTGTGGTGTGGCCCAAAAGCATCTTTGCGCAATGACCTTAGCGACTAGAACCAACAAGATTTTAAAGCAGTACAAGTTTATGTGGCATTTTAGGAAATCCCTATAAGTAGGAAAAAGAGAAAAGATGGTCCCCTGAAGTAATAACTTAGCAATGCTGCCCACTCCCCCTGTTTTTTTTCCCCTTCACTTTTTTGGGTTTGTTGTGCTGGTTCCCAGCTCTGACTGATGGGGAAGGAGGAGCTTGTTCCTGGTGGGGGACAGAGGTGCTGGAAGCAGGGGGTGTCTGGGATGTCCCTTGGGAGGTATGGCAGTTCAGGGGTCCTGGCAGGCCCCCAACTCCTTGCCACCCCTCCTCGCAGCTCAACCAGAACCTCAACGACGTGCTGGTCAGCCTGGAGAAGCAGCACGGGAGCAACACCTTCACAGTCAAGGCCCAGCCCAGGTGAGTGGTGCCTGGGGTGGGGGCGATGAGGCTGGGGGTCACCGGTGGGGGCTCCTGCTCATGCAGGCCAGCACTGAGGCAGGCGCGGGCCTTGTGCATGTGCCCAGGTCTGTGTCTTCCTTGGTCCCACGTGGGTTTGGGCCTGGGGGGTCCAGGAATCTTCCTGCTCAGCCACCCTGTGCTAAGGGGGGGCAGAATCCCCACTCATCGGTGGTGTCCATCCCGGGAGAGGCCCTTCCTGGGCAGGAGCCACACATCACCATTTCCTTGTTTGTGCGGCAGGAGCAGCCAAAGGTGGGGGGCTGCTGAGTGACACGCGGGTGTGGAGCTCTAGGAAACTGAGCCGTCCTTTCAGAGCAGGGAGGGACGCTCCTTTCCTCTCCTGGCTCACCCTGGAGGGTGCGTCCTGCACCTGTGAAGGGGTTCTGCTTTCCTTCCCACGGCCCCATCCCAGATGCTTCCGGAGGGGATCCCTGCTTCCGGATGGGAAGTTCTCGCTCCTCTGGCTGTGGGTCAGGGGAACAATAGCAGGCTCTGGGACTTCCCTTCCTTTCTGGTCCTCTGTGTGTGTGTGTGTGTGTGTATGTGAGAGAGAGATACTGAGGGAATGTGTGTGTGAGAATGCCTTGAGTGTATGAGTGTATATGTGTGTGACACTGGGAGTGTATGTGAGCATCTGAGTGTGACTGTTTATGTGTCTGAATGTGTGACTGTGTGACAGAGAATGTGTCTGAGACTATGGGTGTGAAAGGGTGTGTCTGTAAGTGTGATACTGTGGGAGTGTGTGACCCTGTGTGAATGTGTGAGACTGTGTCTGGGTGTGAAATGTATGACTGAGTGTGTGTCTGTGTGTGTCGGAGAGTGTGTGAGACTGAGTGTGAATATGTCTGTGTGAGTGTGAATCTCTGGGAGTGTGTGTGGTCCTGTGTATGTGTGACTGTGTGTGTGTGACTGCACACAAAAGTGAGAGTGTACGTGAGCTGCGAGTGTGCACGTGCCACAGCCAGGCGTAGAGAGCAGCCCCTGAACCTGGCTCTCCTGCCTGTAGGTTGGGGTGAGTGGGGCTCTGGCCTCAAGAGAAGGTGGCATGCACCCCCCAAAAAAACCCTCACCAAGTGTGTCTGAGGGGGCCCGGGGCATGCCCTGCCCTCTTCTGTCCTGCTGATTTCGTCCGTGCCACCCCAGGGCCCGTGGCAGCACCCTGAGGCCAGCCAGGATGACCTGTGCCTGGGCATGGGGGGCCTCTGCAGGGTGGGGGGAGGCCATTTGCCCCCGACCCTCTGCACAGAGCTGCCTTGTGGGGTCCCATGATGAAGGCCTTCTGTCCGTTCCCACAGAAAGAAAGCTAAGCTCTTCTCCAGGCTGCGCCGAAAGAAGAACAGGTACCGGCGCTGAGTGCTGCGCTGTGGGGCCCTGAGGCCAGCCCCGGCCCGGGCCAGCCCCCTGCATGCCCCTTGTGCCTGGCTCCAGGGTGCCACTAACCCTAACAGCCTCTGAGTGGGATGCAGCTGCCTGGGGGCCTGTGTGCGTGTGTCAGGGAGTGGGCTGTGAGCGTGTGCACGTGTGTGCTGGGGTTGGGCCGCGTCCTGTGTGCGTGTGTGCCCGGGTGGCAGGAGGGGGAGGGAGAGTGTGGCTGGGAGGTGGGGGTGGGTGGGCAGGGGTCTGTGTGACTGCTCGATTCTGCAGATCCCCGACGCAGCCCTGGCGAGCCAGGCCCTGGCTGGGTCCTGGGGTCCCAGAGTGGCATTCAGAGACCTGGAAGGGGGCGAGAAAGGAGGTCTTAGAAGGGCTCCAGGGGATGGGGCATTGCAGTGGTGTTTTTCCTCGTGCATGTGTCTTCTGTGTACGTTTATGTGTACATGTGAGGAGACAGACACGTTCGCCTGAAACACAAGTTCAAAGAAATGTGACGGTCACGGCGATGTCGCTCACGCGCCTGCCCCATCTGCCGGGTCCCCGCTTGTCCCTGGCTCCTTTGGCACCCTCCCCAACCCACGCAGACCAGCCCCAGGGCCACTGAGGGCCCAGAATGTGGCTGGTGTGGCTGAGGAGCTGAGTTTACAATGTCATTTAGCCTAAATTGAATTACAGCTGGGCAGCCACCTGGGTTGACTGTGTGGGACCATGGTGTTCTGGAGTTTCTTTATGCAGGGACAGATGCGGCTGTTTATTCTCTGCCCTCCCCTCACCAAAGCAGCCCACCATGCCTGCCATTTGCCCCTTTGCCTTTGGGCTCTGAGCCGCCTGCCCGTGGTCTCCCCTCTCGCTCCTCGGTGAATGCAGGGCACCGGCCTTTGTTCGGACAGGCCCAGCAAAGGGGCGGAGGCCAGGAACAGTGTGTGTGTGGTGGGGGTAGGTTGGCATTCTGCGTACAAGACGGGGAGCTTGCGGCGGGGCCCTTTGGGCCAGGCCGAGGTTGGGGTCTGCCGTGAGCCGCGGAGCCGCTGTGGCACGTGTGGGTGGTGTGTGGCTTGCTAGTGCCATCTCAGGTCCCGGTGGCAGGGGGCAGGGAAAGGCCCTGTGGAGCCCTGGGGGGTGCTGGGTGGCCCTGCTCCCCTGGGCACCCCAGCCTTCCCTCCCTCTGTGCTGGGTCCTGTGCTGCCACTGTTCCCAAGGCAGGCCCACCCTGGGGACACGTGTGGTCTCGGGCCCATGGCCCTTCATTCCCACCCACCCCCATGCACACACGCACACTTGCTTACAGTTTCACATGTAGCTGTTGTGTGGACGCACACTCAGACATGTGCACACACAATTTCACACACAGATACATGGGACACACGGACACATGCATGCACAATTTCACACAGAGCCACATGGCGCACACTTACATGTCCACATACATTTATGCAGGACACATCCGGCCATGTGCATACACAGTCTCATACCTGGTTGCATGTGGGTACACATCCATGCACGAGCACACACGTCATCACACATGGACCCACTTGAGCACATACCCCCATGCGCACGTGCACATCGTCCCCAGCAGTCCTTGGGGGTACACGTCCCTGTGGCCCCCCGTGTGCACACACCCTCCCATGCATACCTACCTATTTGCACACCCTCAACGCCATGGCCTCCCTGCATCGGATCCCTCTCTTGTCTCACCCCACAGTGACAACGCACCTGCCCAGGGGAACAAGAGCCCCTCGTCGCCTCCAGACGGCTCCCCCGCTGCCACACCGGAGATCAGAGTCAACCATGAGCCAGAGCCGACCAGCGTGGACACGCCCGGGGCCACCCTCCCCAAGTCCCCATCCCAGGTGGGCATGGGGTCTCCGCCAGGGGCCTGGCCCCTCCTCTCCCTCTCTCTCCCCCCACTTCCAGGCCAAGTTCTCTTTCCTGGGCTTGGACTTTGCCCCCCCTTGGGTCCCACCAGCCAAGGCTCCCCTCGGTGGCCCTGGTCCTCTGTGGGGGCCTCTGGCTGTCTGTCCCCATCCCACCCCACACCACTGTGGCTTCTTCACTCTTCTGTCTTCCTGACCTTTCAGCCACTCAACTCTCCCTCCCTCTTCCTCTCCTCCCCTGGCTGATGCTCTGGGGCCCTTGAGCATCGTCTCCGGAGGCAGCTACCTTTCCCTCTTTGTCACCTTCTCTCTCTCGCAGGGGCTGAGGGGGCAGCCCCAGCCAGGTGGCTGTGAGGGACCTTGGAAGGGGCAGGAAGAACGAGGGCTCGGGGAGGGAGCTGGGAGCTGGCTGGGGGTCCTAGGCTCTGGACTGCCTCCTCTTGGTCAAGCCCAGTCATCTCCATCTCACCCCCACCGAGCCCAGCTGGGTGTCCCTAGGTGTGTGCCAAGCTGTAGGAGCAGGCCTGTTGCAGCCTGGTGAGCATTCTCCCCGGCCCCTGGCTCTCCTGGCCGTAGCCCGTTTGGTGCCAAGGCTGGCAGTGACGTCGACCGCAGTGGCAGAGCCGGTGCCTGTGTATAGCACGTGCTCTGTGCCCAACGCTGTGCTAGGCCCCCATGTCTGTTCATTCAGCCTCAATCCTGTGAGCCAGGGACCCCGGCTACCACCCGCATTTTACAAATGGGGACACCCAGGCTCAGAGGGGCCCGGGACCTTGCACCTCGTGGTCAGTGGTGGGAACTTCCCCCGGCCCCTCTGCCAGGGCCCTGGGCTCCATGTTGGCTTCTGGAGATGACTGAGGCCGTGGCCGAGCTTGAGCTCAGCCTGGGCAGGCCTGGGTGCAGGGGGAGGTGGAGAGAGGGGCTGCAGGTAGGGGCAGAGCAGGCTCTCCCTGTTTCTCAGCTTCCTCTCTCAGCTCCTGTTTTTCACCCCAATCTTCTTACCCAGGGCGGTGGGAGCCAGGGCCACCCAGCCAGGCTGCGCCAGCTCTTTTCTTCCCTTCTCCTCCTCTTCTCCCTTCCCTTCCCTTCTCCTCTCTTCTCTTTTTTTCCCTTTGTCCCCTCTGCTTGTGTTTCCAGCTCCCTTGCTAGGCTCCGACTCCTGCTCCCAGGGGCTGCCCACTGCTCCTGGCCAGTCTGGGGACAGCGTCGCCGCGTTTGCCTCGTTTTCCCTCTGTGGCCTGGATGGGCCGTGTCCTGGGGAGGCCTAACCGTGGCTTTGTCTCTGTCTGTTGTCTCCCCCGACCCCTCGCTCCGCTGACCTCCTGTGTGGCCCCCGCCCACTGCCGGCCGCAGCTCCGGAAAGGCCCACCCGTCCCTCCGCCTCCCAAACACACCCCGTCCAAGGAGATCGAGCAGGAGCAGATCCTCAGCCTGTTTGATGGCACCTTGGTCCCCGAGATCAGCGTGACCACCCCCTCCCAGGTCTGCCGCTTCCCCCCAGCGTGGCTGTCACCCCCACCCGTGTCTGGGGCCTCTGTCTGGAGAGCCAGGGAGCTGGCAGGAGAGATCTGCTCTGAACCCGGCTCTTATCTGCTCATCAACCCATCCCTCCATCCATCCGTCTGTCCATGCATCCGTCCGTCTGTCCATGCATCCGTCCATCCATCCATCCATCCATGCATCCGTCCATCTCTCCATGCATCCGTCCATCCATCCATCCATCCATCCATGCATCCATCCCTCCCTCCATCCTCCCTTCCATCTGTCCATCTGTCCATGCATCCGTCCGTCTGTCCGTCTGTCCATGCATCTGTCCACCCATCCATCCATCCATGCATCCATCTCTCCCTCCATCCTCCCTTCCA